>VYYI01002869.1:0-13612 GCA_021029175.1 Bilobella aurantiaca | reverse complement strand
TTGTATTCTTTAAACCAATTTTATCAAGATTTTGTAAAGGTACTTTGCAAAATCTAAATTTGATTTGGTTTACAGCGGAATGAATTAATTCAAAGTCTGTATCATTCGTACTATTCTCAAAAAAGATGCTATTCGCCTGTTTTATTGTATGTCTTAAAAAATAAGCATTGTTTTGGACATTAATTGCATTTTGTAAAAGACGCAATTTAAAAACAAGGTATTGTATATAGGTGTTCTTGATTCCCAAACCACCAAATTTGACCGGTAAATAAACAAAAAAGGACTTGATCCAATGTCTACCACTTTCCCAGAGGAAAGTATTAATCATTTCATGAATTTTATCAAAAAAATTTTTTGGAGGTGTTAAGATTTTGATAGTATAGTAAGAAATGGGCAATATGAATGTGTTTAGAATTCGAGATTTAAGAAATAAACTAGCATTTTTGTACTTTAATTTAAACATTTCAAGTTTTGTTTTCATTTTAATTAGTAAGTCATCCCAATGGGAGATGTTCTGACCAAAAGTAATACCTGTTATCTTTATATTAAACTCAGCAGTTTTATAACCAAAATTCTGGGTTTTTTTAGACCAACTGCCCATAAGAAATATTTCACATTTTCGATCGTTAAGAATAGCACCTGAAAAAGCACTAAACTTTCTAAATTCATCTAAGATCACCTTGGTTTGTCTTTCGTGTGATATAAAAAGAGATGTATCATCAGCATAAGCACTGGTATTAACCTGAGGATCTAACACGAAAGGACTATTTTGAATTTGAAGCAAATTCTTTGAAATATTAGCTAACAACGGTTCAATGCATAGTACATAAAGTGAACTAGCAACTGGGTCTCCTTGTTTAACACCTCTGCCTATTTCAATTTTATTAGTAATTCCATCCCCAAAATTAACGTGAACATATGTCTGATTATAAAGTATTTTAACATACTCTATAAAATTTTGTGGAAATTTATATTTTCCAAGAGTGTAAAATAAATAATCATGACTAATGTTATCAAATGCAGATTCTTGATCGAGAGAAATTAAAGCGCCATTTATGGAATGATTAATATTCTGGGATAAAAAAGTTAGATTATCAAATATGCTACGTCCCTTAATATTACATGTTTGGTAAGGACCAATCAGTTTGGGGAGTACAATATTGATTCTGTTTTTTAAAACAGTGGAAAAAACTTTGTAATCCGAATTTGACATAACAATCGGACGCCAATTCTTTAAATCTTCAGTTTCCCCTTTTTTATAGATTAAAGAAATCAAGCCGCACCTTAAAGATGAGGGGAGAATTTTTTCATGAATTACCTCATTCCACAGCCAATTTAGTATTTGAGTAAATTCGTTACTAAATTTATGATATAGTTCTGAGGAAAGCCCATCTAAACCAGGCGAGGTTTCATTTTTGAGAGCAACTATGGCTTTTAAAATTTCACTTTTGCAAATTGGATTAGAAAGTATTTTGAAATCGGTATCGTTCAAAATTGGTAAGTTGTGAAAAAAACTATCATAAGGCACATCACAAGTTACTTTTGCAAATTTCTTATTATAGAAATCGTAAAAAATTTTGCACTTACTTTCAAACTCTAAGTTTTCAAAAATTTTATTTACGCATATGTCATTATCATAGTTTTTTACTTTTTTCGGAAGTTTTTCTGAGTTCATATTCACCTTTAAATTTGAAACCATAAGATTGTAAGCTTCCTTTTTATTGGAATTTTTCTTAGCGTTTTTCAAATTAGATATCTCAAAAAATCTTTCATTCTTGTTTTCGAGGATAGATAGTTTTCTAATGTTCCATTTTAAAAGATCGTATTTGAGAAATGATTTATCCGGATTGTAAATAAAGTCATCAAGTAATTTTTTAATCGATAGAGAAAAGGCATCTTTCTGCAGAAAAGAATTATTAAAAGTAAACCTTCTCAGCATAAGTTTCTTTATCAAAATAATTTTTGCATAAACCATTTTATGGTCTGAAAACGAAGGAAAAATGTCAACACAAGATAAATCAGACAAAATTTTAAAATTGACATATATTCTATCTAGTCGAGCTAAGGGTTTGTTTGGTTGATTACCACAGTGTGTAAACGCAATTTTCAAAGGGTGCAAGTATCGAAAAGTGTCAAATAAAAGAAATTCACTTGATAAATTAGAGATATAATTAGTTAGAACTTTCCGGTTATTGATTCTATTTTTTGAATCAAGTGCAGGGTTATCGACGTAATTCCAATCACCACATATAATGACTTTTTCATTCTGTTCCTCAGATAATATTTGTCTAAATTCATTAAGAACAACTGAAACTGAAACATTGTCATGTGGTACATGTATATTAATAATAATAAGTTTTTCATTATTTAAATTAATCGTTACCTTTTGTAACCTCCCAATAACTAAATTTGCAACATTCAGAACAGTGAATCTAGACGAAATAAACATAGCGGTACCACTAAATCTTGTTACACAAGGGTTATAGTAGCATATATATCTCGGAATTACTAATTTTGTATCATATAATGGGTCAATATTAGTTTCCTGTATGCACAAAACATCAGGCGAAAATTTACAAATAATCTTTGTTAGGTTTAATCTAGAGTTAATATTTTTGAGCCCTTGAACATTAAGAGAGTAGAAACGAAGGCTCATTTAAATAATAGTTAAGTAACGGGTAACTAGTTTAATGGCCATGCCTTAATAATTGATTCAAGTTTCTTACGTAATTTTGAATGAGACTTTGGAGTTACCTCATTTTTTAAAAGCACAACCATGTTCTTCAATTCATGTTCAGTAGCCTTGGACAAGCTAAACGCAGTTTGCCATCTATTCATAGGTAATCTTCTTGTGGACTACCAACCGTGTTAGAAATTCAATTAACTGAAGGGTTGTTAGGGGACCATCAATTTCAATTCCTGAAAATTTGTTGAGATCATCAATGAGATCACTTTCCAACCTAAATAATAATACCTAAGCTCAACATAACTTTTATGTCTGAAGTTTTATCCCGGTGTTACTTATCGACAAGAAATTCGATTATCCTAAAAACCTCATGTACCAAATCCCGTATCGCCTTGAGATATTATCCAATTTAACGCCCTACAGGGCGTTTTTATGAAAAATCTACAAAAACAAGAAAGTAAAAACTAGACATTCACATTCTTCTACAAACAAAAATATTATTTAAAATACCCGTACCCCTTGCTAGAATTTACTTATGTTGAAAATCGTAGGTTTATTCTAACAGCCGAATTTAATTTCTCTGACTTTCTCTTGTGGTACGGAACTTGAAAATCGCTCTGTACATGTGAATGCTAAGTTGCACTTTTGTAAGTCAAATCCATTGGTCCCGCAAGTTGTTAACACGTTGGCAACAATGCGTCGTTCGTTATTGTAACCCTTGGACGATGACACGCAATGTTGACTTGAAGGGCGTGATTTTAAGGGAACAAAAATGAGTCAATCTGATATTAGAAACTCTTTATTTTAATTCTGCGAGTCGTGCGCGGCTTGACATAAAAAAAATGTAATGAAGTCACCGACAAACGTCGTTGTCCGCTATGCACTCGCCGTCAGAGGGCGCTAGGAAAATTCGTCCCTTTTGACAAATGCAGACTTGGTAGACGACGGCGGTGGACTTTGGGGGATGCGCACCGTAGGTGTCATGGACGCTGGCACCCTGCCTTGGCACCTTGGCCGTGGATAGGCTCACGGTCTCCAACTTGGGGAAGTAAATGTTGGGAGCTTCTATCCGGACCTAAGGGTCAACGGTCATAATTACATTAAGTTTTTAGTTTTTGACCCTTAAGGGTCACAATAGGTCCTTACTGCACCACTTTGTGACTGGAGTTTGAGGTCCTCAAGGGCCAGGACACTGATGTCACCCGCTCCAGAAATGAAGTTTACCCCAAAAGTACCGAAAATGTCGAGAGAGCGCGTAGGTGACTCAAGTCTAATTGAAAACAAAAGAAAAGTGAAATTGAATCTGGAGAAAGTTGTTTAACCAAAAGAGAAAGCATTGGCGTTAATGAAACAAAATATTGGGGGAAAGCAGTTGAAACTTGATATGAAAACCGTTGGTTTGAATAAAGCAAAAGCGCTGACGGGGGTAGAGAAAGCAAAAAGTTGCTTTTCTCCAAGTGAAAGTTGCTTTCTCCAACCTGAGTTCATGTCCCGAGTCTGCTTTCACTTTGGGTGTTTGCAGGGACCCTCCAAAAGTTGCACCCCCTTCTCCTATTGGTCCAGGAAAAATCCAGAAGCAATATTATGAGCTAATTGAAGTTTTGGCGCTAATTAACGCTGAATCCTTACTTGATTAATTAATTAATAATAACCAACTACCAAATTTACTAACTTAATTATAATTTAGCTTTAATTAACTTTACCTGAAACGACTAGCGTTTCTGCGCCAATGAGAAGCTCCTCCTTGTCTACCGCGAGCAGCATCCGTCCGTGGCTGTCACTCACTTTCAGCGATGAGCCCATTATTTCCAGAACATTGTTTCCTGAAGCCGTTTAAAAACCACGTTTTAAATATTTTTTAAAATTTAGAAAAGTTCAATTTTATAATCAGGATTTTTAGTTGAGGTAGCTCTTACCTAAGTTTAATTGACTGACGAGTCTGCCGCTGGCTGAGCGTGCGTTTAAGCTAATGTTGCTAGTACCCTCCAGCACAATCGCTTGACCTTTCCTCGAGCATATTTTTGACGCAATGAGATTGTCATGCATCATCGCTTCGCCGCGGAGCTGGAGTCCTCCAGGAAGAATTTTAAGTGGGCCAAGGCCATTCTGTTGAAAAAACGTTAAGTAGCGTAACTATTTTGCTGCGTCAATTTCATTTTCGATCTTAGGAAGTATCGTACCAATGCAATGCGTCAATTTTCAAAAGTAGCGCAACTAACTGAACTAGCTTTACAGACCGTAGTAGGGTAAAGGAGCAAAAACTATATCATCTACCCTGTGCCTAAGTTACTTTTACCTTTTTGTTTCAAATGGAGTGGAAGTACTAAAATTGGAGTTTTGAAATTGTCAATTTCCACAAATACCGTACAGTTGCTGTACGTCAATTTTCAAAGGTATTATATTATTGGAGTTGCGTCAATTTTCAAAAGTAGCGTACAATTGTGGTGCGTCAAATTTCTCGAGTCTTCAATAGGATTTTTCAACTTCTTGTTTCAAGTGGATTTGGAGTAAAACGATTCGAAACGATTTTGAAAAAGATTTTAAATTTAAAGTTTGGCGCTGAATTTGAATGGTTGTCAAGGAGGGAAATTTGAATGAAAATCTCCTTCCGTAAAATGGGATTGAATTAGCAAAAGAAACCACTTTCACACAAACCGCTTTCACCGCTTTCTTATTATGTGTTTCTTTGAAAACAGCCGCATTTCAAAGGGGAAACAGAACCCTAATCTTTATTTTGAAAACTGTCAATTACTCATTCAAACAGCTTTTTCTAAATTCTAGAACACTTTTTTTTAGAATAAGTTTGTTCGGTGTGTTGTTTTGAAAGAAAGTGTGAAAGCGTATTTTGAACGAAAGTTATTTAAGAGAAAGTGATTAGGCAGTGTAAAAGCGTGAAACGAAATTTCGAATGTGCGCTCGCTGTGGCATGTGATTACTCTTGAGGAATTCACATTTTAATGCATCTTTCAACGACAAAGGATGCAACGCATGTACAGAGCTTTTCAAAATTATTGTGTAAAGATAAATTGAAGAGATATGGCAGTACTAACTAACTTTTCCAACCTTGCTACAATGAGTTTTATAAGTTCAGTGGCGTTCGGTTCATTCTTTTTTCACTACTACCACGCACATTCTGAAAGTCTCTGTACAGAACAGAATTTATGTCCCGTAAAAGATTTTTCGGAAAACTAGACACTGCTCTAGAAAAATTCTGTGAGTTAGAATCCAAGTCACCCCGTGGCACTTCGCTGTAACTTGTACAGAGCCTTTCAAATTTAGAGTGTGATTCAGAAAGAGAATGGGGCTCAAGAGAACTATCGGCCACTGGTTGATTTACCCAGTTTCCGCGAATCTTTACTTTCACTAGCGTTGAGTCTCCCCGTTTTTCACCAATTTCAATTCCGCGTGTCTCATGAAAGGCTCTGTATATTTAAAAAAAAACTTACGGAAGACAAGTCCATGACCATGATGAGCCAAAGTGTGAGGGCCAAATTGAGGACGACAATGCAGAAGAGTATGGCCAGGAAGCTGAGGAAGAGACATCGTCGCCGAAAGCCGTGCAGCCCAAGGCGACAATTGTCGCTGTAGCGTGCGACAAAGTGCTTGTTGCTATGGTCACAACTCAGCCACTCACTCCCTCCGGACACCGTTTCGTCTACCATGGTCCTCGGAAGTCAACCTGGACAAAAGAAGGGCTCTGATTGGTCGACAAATCTCCAGATTACTTTTGATAGCAAAAACATAAAGGCTCCATCTGGAAGCCATAAATTGATTGAGCCATCTGCATCTGCCTCAGAATCAAACATTTTTTCAGTAAAGCTTAAAAAGAGAGAAAATTGGTCATTTCATGCAACGATTGAATTGCAAAGGAGAAAGTAGGAGAAAATGAAAAATCAGATTGCTTTAGAAAGAGAAAAATGGACTCGTAAAAATTTAGGAGCTTCTTCTTCTAATCCCTCCGTTTTCTCACTTTCTCTTTTTTTTCACACTTTCTCTTTTTTCTTACTTTCTCTTTTTCAAACTTTATCTTTTATCCTCTACGCAACTTTCACTTTGCATCTGAATGGAGTCAGTTTCTTGAAGGTCTTCAAGAAACTTTTTTCGGAAGTTTACTTGTGTGGGATGATGTGGATTTGTTTGCGGAGTAAGAACACGCAAAAAAAAAGTTTACTTTTTTTTGGAGGCCCTTGGAGACTTGATGTGGATAAATCAAAGGCACTTCAAGGGCTCATGCACAAAGAAACCTGTTGGAATGCCTCTGGAAATAAAAATAGGGCACAAAACTGTCCCTTTATGGCTACTTATAGCAAAATTCTCCTAAAATTAATGACACTGTAAAATATTTACGCGCCAAATAGTCACAAAAGCTGTGTTATCCTCTACTTCAGCAGCGATATGGTTTTGAATCGATAAGAAATCGCTGGGTTAGCTATTGCGCTGCTCTTGACAATGTTGTGCGCTGAATTAAGCCTATGCTATTATACTATAAAAGTTACGTAAACTTAGTAATTTTGAGTGTTGAATGGATATTTGAAGGATAGAATGGAAATTAAGAGGAAATTGATGGAAATTGGATTCATTTCCTGCAACACCCTTCTTCAGCCTTTCACTCCAAAAGTGCAACGAATAGAAAAAGGGCCGAGAAAATTCAAAATGTCGCTAGTTTAAAACAGCAGTTTTTTTTTAAAACAAAACAATGGAAAAGAATAATGAAATTTGAATTCAAACTCCATGTCACAAAAAAAATTCTGGAGAAAGTTACACAGAAAATTTTTTTGACGTCGTAAAATACATGTGTGAAACTTTCAAAAAGTACAGAGTATTATGTATATGTTAGAAAGTTAGTGAAACGTAATTTCGCGCCTACAAATCTATTCCTTTCAAAAACGAGGTTTGTCACGCTGTTGCAAATTATAATTTTTAGATTTAAATGATACCATTTTCTAGAAGGGTAATTAGTTTTCCGTACTTTTCATTCTTGTTGGGAGCTTACAAAACGCTCTGTACATACTAACCTAACCTTCGTCCACCTTGGTCCTCGGAAGTCAACCTGGACAAAAGAAGGGCTCTCATTGGTCGACAAAACGGTCGCTTTATGCCTACTTTTCCCACTATTCTCCCACAATTGATGACACTATAAAATATTTACGCACTGAATAGTCACAAACGCGCTCCTAGCTTTCTTTTCTCCAAACTACAGCAGCGATCTGGCTTTGATTGATTGAAATCGCTGGATAAGCATTTGCGCTGCTCTTTACGCTGTTTCGCGCTGATTTAAGCTTCTGATTTAAGTTACGTAATCCTAGTAATTTTGAGCGTTGAATAGATAGTTGGAGGATGGAATGGTGAATTAAGACGAAATTGATGAAAATCGAATCCACTTCCGATAACGCCTTCTTCAGCCTTTCACTCAAAATGCGATTATCAAAACCATTAACAAAACGCGCCGGGAAAATTCAAAAAGACCCTAATTTTAAACAGCAGTTTTTTTAAACAGCAGTTTTTTAAACAAAACTGGGGAAAGAATAATTCAACTTGGAATCAAACTCCCTGTCAGAAAAAAAAATTCCGTGAAATGCTATTTTTTTTGGAAACAGTATTTATATGTCGTAAAAAAGTACAGAGCGTTTCTCATGTTCCGTAATCAAAGTAGAAAGTTAGTAAAAATGTAAATTTAAATGGTAAAAATCTAAACATAAAAAAAGTGTGTGTCACATTATTATGAGGTAAGTGTCCTGAAGTGTTGTACATATTAGACTTTTATAATTTATATATTACCATTTTCTATTTTCACAAAAATATTTTAATACAGAATTTCAAGCTTTTCTCAACATAATGCGTATATTTTCAACAAGTACGCAAACTGTGGGAAAATTTGTGCATACATCAAATAGCACTTCAATGCCACTTGTTTTTTATTCTACCAGCGACCTGTTGTTTTCTATACTTCAAAATACAGGTCATGGTTGAATGCGATTCGTTTAAAATTAAATTCAGAATTTTTTTTTTGAATTTACGTATTTTTTTGAATTATGGAATTTCGAAGGAAATAACAATGTAAGAACAAGAATCAAAAACTGATTTAGCGTGTCAGAGGGGAGTGACTTTCTCCTCCGGAGAAAGTTCGAAAACTGCGTTTTCCTGTTTGAAGTAAATAAAGCGTCGCCGTGTCAAAGGTCGTTATTTTCCACTTTGAAACTATTGACACCGTGGACAGAGTTGGGCAAATTGGAAGGATATCTGCTTCCCTTCCTGTCCAAGTCCCCTCCAGGAAACTCGCATTCAATCTGATTCCACTTTCTCTCTAGCCACTTTCTCCGCAGAAATAATGTTAATTTGTCCGAAAAATGCTACTTTCTCCAAAAACTATGCTTTTCTTTCTAAATTTGCTGTTATTTTCTCCTCTTAAAATACTACTTTTATACTTTCTACTCCAAAAATACAGTGACTTTCTTCCACAATAATGCCACTTTCTCTTTTAAAAAAAATGAAGATTTTTTCTCACTAAATTTCTGCTAAAATAATTCTATTCTCTTCAGATAAACGTATTGTCACTTTCTCTTTTAAAATAATTTACCTTTCAAATTCAAAAATAAAAAAAGTTTTCTCCAAAAATAATACAACTTTCTCCTTTCCAACTTGCTAAAATGTTCTTAAAACAATAGTACTTTCTCTTTTTGAAATAACTTTCTCCTTCAGAAAGTACTATTTTTCTTCTAGCTGCAAATTTCTTCAATAGAACTTGATTCACTTGATATTTTCAATTACACGACACTTCTTCAACTCAGCGTCTTGTTCGAAAGAATTCGTTCAAAAACTGTTTTAAAATAGTTTTTAAATACTGTTTGAAAATTGTTTTTAGAAAAATATTTTTTTGGATGAGGCATTATACTGACAGGCTTCACCTCCTTGTCTTTCTGAGAGACAAGTCTAATTTTAAAACTGTGCTCCTTCACTTCCTGTTCCCATTTACACACCTTTGTCTTCCGTGAACACCGTGGCAAAAACACCGTTGTTTCCAGCGGTTGCTCTGAAAACCGTTGCCTCTACCCACGGTCTATCCTTCAAGAACAGACTCCCGCTCATCCGCTATTCACAACTCCACTTTAACTTCAACGACAAACTTTTGTCTCCAACTTTTCTAATTGTTCACTCTTCCTCGAGCCGTGAGATTCAAAAGTATTTAATGACTGTTCCTCGAACGGTGAAATTCGTCTTGCCGTTGGGAGCTTGGGAAAATAATGAGCGCACTTTTCACAGATTTAAAAAAAAATTGTTCAAATTTTTTTAAAATTTTGAACATAGCAATTGGAGGACATATATAAAATAGATTAAAAAAAAACTAATTTGACGCTTTGTTCTAAAAAGCTGCTAGAGTTAAAGGAAGGGACCTTGAAGGGGTATTCTAGAAATTTGTTAATCCTTTAAATGAGTTTCAGGAAAATCCAGAGCATCTCTTTAAAGACGGGTTTCTGCTGGAGAATTTTCTCCAGAGGAAGTGCTGGAGAAACCGGAAATGAGAACTAAAGGCTCAGGCAGAGTGGGCCCTTGGAAGCTCTTTGTGAAGCGTCTTTAGTATGCGACGGGAGGAAACATTTGTCACTGGGAAGACAGCGGGAACTTTTGAAAATCGCTGGCTTCCTCGAATCGCTGGAATGAAAACGGTGGCAGGAAAAATCTCGACAGCGCAATTGTGGTGCTGGAGAAAGTGAATTAAGATGTGTTTGGAATAATTTCTAATTTACTTGGTGGCTCCTTGAGGAGTTTTCCTCGAATGAGCTGGAGAGCAAAGCTTGTATTTTGGTGGGTTTGGTGGGGCCCGGTGGGAAAACTCGAAAATTGAGAGCCACTTGGCCCCACTTCTCCTTAAAATTCCTGAGCACGTTCCTGGCATTCCAGTCCCAACAGACACAACACTCACTTTGTCTCACCAAGGAGATCAGAGGTAGATCTACTGTCAGTGGGACAGTGCCAAAAATAACTCAAAAACGCCTAAAACCACATTTTCACTGCTACTTTTACATATAAAAAAATGAGCATACTTACACACAATCCTTTTAAAATAGTCGCAATATTTTCAAAATGCTGGCAATGCTTGCAGTACTTTCGAAATGAATTCAATACTTGAAGCAGTTTAAAATACGATATGTTCTCTATAAAATATTGTACTGTTAAACTGCACGAACTGGTTGTACACATACAATTAATTTTAAGGGCGCTGGCAGCGTAACTGCTTTTCTAGGTGTGAGACAGGCCTATTTTAGAGATTGTAATGGGAGAAGGTGGATTAATTGAGCAAAACGTGGTAATTATTTTTTACATTAGGGGAAGAGGAATGGAGAAAGTAGCATTTTCCAGCGCTTTCTCCAGCGCTATTTTTTTCAGCGTCAAAAGCAATTTGACCAAAGGAATCCGACCACCTTAAAAGATGAAGTGAGTTCTGATGAGAGCAATTGTATTTTCTGTTTCCTAGCAAAGCCAATAGGAACCTTAAGGGCCCTCAGAGGAATTTGTCCGATTTCTTATCAGGCAAGTGCCGGGGTAGGGAATTGTAAAGAATCTTATTACATCCCCAAAATCACTTTTGAGCTTTACGTCTACTTAAGTGAAAGTCAAGCCCTCAAAGGGCCCCCTTTGAGCGGTGTTTTTCAAGTAGCGATATAGTAAGTACCACCAAAAGAATTTCCAAAAAAAACATTGCATTCCTTCTAACTTTCAAAATTTCAGCTTTCTCGGTTTTTTTTTTAATTTTTTGATCAAATTAAACGAGAGATTTTTTACCTCACCATTTGCTTTATACTAACCTTTATTGGAATTCCTGTTATATCGACTTTCTCTTTCCAAGCTTTCTCTTTTCCACTTTTTTGAAATGCAGGAAAAATGCATGAAAGAAGTTAAAAACCCATTTAAAAAAAATTCCAAAAAAAAAAAGTTTTTCTTTCAAAATTTTGAAGACAATAAGCGTTTCTTGCTCGCTCCACGTCTGAGTGAAGATTTGAACTGACTATGAGCTTTGGAAAGCACCCTTCTTTTCAACCACCCAAAAGTACACGGTTTTCGTTTCGTGCCAACAGCCAACTTTCACTTTCCTCCCTCTGCAAAAGGGACAAAAGCTGTAGCAAAAGGCTACAGCAACTTTCACCAAAGGAATCCAATACTCGGTTAGTAGATTGATAGCTAATAAAATGAGAATACAACGCAAATAAATTAATGTTTACTAGACAATATTGTTTTTATTGCTTAGTGAAAAGAGGCTTGGAGAAAGCAAGCTTTTGTCTAATAAGTGAAAGTGACTTGGTCATTGATTATGTAGAGATGTCCCTGTCAATGTGAATGTTTGACAGGAGAAAGTGGGAGAAATCATTTGACAGAAAAAGAAAGATGTCCACTTTGAAGGGTCCCCTTCTCAAGGGCCGCCTCTTTGAGTCACGAATAAATGAAGTCATTTGGAGGCCCTTGACAAGGTGAAAGTCTTCTGAAATTGGAATCCATTGAAAGCACATGCTCATTTCCCGCCGAGGACACTTTCAATCATAAATTTAAATCTACTTGCTCAATTTCACTTTTTAAGGGGGGTCGTTTCAGGGAGGTTTATTTTTTTATTTTTCCTTGGATAATACTCTTGCCTAGGTTGTAGCTGCCTAGATTATTGCTGCCTAGATTCTTATTCTGGTTAGATTTGTGTTGCCTAGATTATGACATGGAACCCCCGTAGCCAGTTTGCTTACACGTGAACTCTGCTCTTGAGCCCTGGAAGTGGTCTCCAAATGAGCTGGAGAGTCTCCTGGACACGTATCCTGGAGAAGTTTTTGCTGGAAAAGAAAGTGCTAATGAATTTGGATACTTTGACACTTCCTGGACCATTTCCAGTGCCTCCACGTTCGGAAGTTCGTTTCGCCCTTAGCCTGACTTTTCCCCTCTATTTTTTTTTCTGTCTCAAATATTAATTTAATTCACCAAATTGACTCTTAATTAGCCAAAAAATTAGCTACTCATAAAAATTGCTCACCAATTAACTTTTAAATTAGGTTTTGTATCTGCGCCTCTGCGGTTATAAAATTTTGAAAGCTACTGAGCCCATTAGAAAACTAGAAAAATAATTTTACGTTTTGACATCATCCCAAAATATATTTTTTTTTTGATTGCGCAAGATATTTTTTGTCAAATATACATAGCGTTTCAGAAGGTGATTGAAAGTTTACACTACGAGAAACGCAACGCCGCTGACACGAAAATCTTTTATAAAGCTTAGTATATTACACTACAGAAGATTTAATGGCTCAATTATCTGGCTAATTTGTAACTTTAATGAATTCTTATGATGCTCTTTCAACGCCTCTCCATCTACTTTCTCCATCTACTTTCTCCATCTACTTTCTCCAGAAAAGATTCCTTCTTTTTATTCACAGGAATCAGCGTCAATGACCTCGAGGTCACCAGTTTGCCACTTGCGCTGATTTTGAAGAGCTGGAAAATGCTCATTGAGAATTCATGGGATGAAGTTATGGAAGATGCCAAAAGATGCATGGGCGAAAGTGTTGAATTTCGTCTCAAATTTTACTTTACCTAAAGTACTTTCACCGCAGCGTTTTCTTATTAAAGAAAAGCGTCTGTGAAAGCAGCGCTTCATCTACGCTGAAAACCCACATTGAGCAGGAGAAGTTGGGGTTGGGGAAAGCAGCGCTGCAAACTCCATTTAAATCCAAATGCATAGTTAACCCTCTTCAATTATTTAACCCCTCAACTTTCCCAATCTTCCGAACAACCAACATCACTCCTTCATTAATTAAATCCACTTAAACAAACGACTCAAATCCAATCACAACTTGCGCTACTTCTTCAAAGTGAACAAAACAACCCAAAGACGCTAAGCAATTGTCAACAGGGTAAATTGACTTGCATAATAGAAAAAAAATTACGCTCAGC
>VYYI01002868.1:0-13619 GCA_021029175.1 Bilobella aurantiaca | reverse complement strand
CTTGGATTTTAGCTCCAAGTTCTGTCTGAACTTTCTTTCAATTTGATTTATGGGACTCCCCAGGGAATTTTTCATTCAATTTCAACCTCTAAAAATACCAAAAGTATCATATAATGTAGACCTGAGAAAAATAGTTTTTAACCGTAAGCAGTCCATTTATCGCTTTACGTCTTTTTACCTGAAAACCAGGAAAATTTTCCACACAAACAAACGTAAGTTTTTTTTTCCTAATTTTTGGTAATCCAAGGCACTAATCTCAGACAGAACATCTACAGGTAATTTGATTAAAAAGGTTTTTCGTCGATTACGATTGGATTGGATGCTATTTTGAATTTTATTACTATCATTCATTTGCTGAAGAGTCGTCTACCTGTGTTTTCTGTATCCGTTTTTTGCTGTCAAAGCAGTTAGTACACCTTGTGTATTTTAAAGTCAATATCAGTTTAAAACAGGACAACTAAACTACAAAGTAAAAACAGCAAATCGTTTTGACCTGAAGGCAAATGCATCCAATAATACTGCCAAGTCTTCGACTTCTCTCATTCCTGTTACTACTCTCAATATTCAACGGAACTTCAAGTGTAAGTTATGTGCGTAACGTCCGCTATTTTTGTTAAACATGATTATGTAAAGTTGACGTTGAATGCACTTACATTGACCAACGCGCTGATTTTTTTTTGTTAGATTGGCCAAATTTACTGCTACAAGGCAGAACTGTGCCCTACAATGAAACGGATCCCGTACGACATTCCCCCGGTGACCATCGAAAAGGCCTCGGGAATTGTCGACGATGTTCGAGCTATTTTAAAGTCATTTGATGCCAAGTTGAGTGGAATTCTCAAAAAGAATAAATCAACCGAAGAAGACGCTTCACCTCCGAAAGGTTATTTAACTAAAACTTCCGGTAAAATAACCCTAATTGGCATATTTCATATGAACTATTCAAGGGCTCGCCACTAGATCAATCAGGGAACCAGGGTACTTCTACTACAAGTACCTTCCTACGAACAGCACCTTTGCCCTCGTCATTGGAGCCCTTCTCATTTGTGGCCTCTTCCCAAGGGTCATGGACTACCTTCTAATCTCAGCCGTCGCGGTGCTCGTCTTCAAATACACCAGCTTCCTGGAACCCATTGAGCGTTAAGTGATTTAAATTTGTGTTTTAGAATATTTGTCACCTTTTTAGTTAAGTAAGGCATTTTTGACATTGGATAATGCTTCTGAAGTATGCAAAACCTCTAAACCTTAATTTTTTTTGTATTTTCTGTAACATGAATTACCGGATGACTCTTGATCTTTTAGTCAACTCAACATTAACTTCACGACGGTCGTGGGTGGCTTTAAGCAATAAATAATGACCTAATTGTAATTTTAAAGGTGCAAGATGCATGTAACAGGTGAAGAATGTGATTTCTATTAATGATTTTACGAGTGCTTATTATGTCGTGCGTGATTGAATGTATCATGCAATTGCATGTTAGTCTCTTACATCCAAAGGCATTGATGCGTTGCTTTCGGAATCATTCATGATGACTTCAAATTCTGGAGTGGAGTTGGGCACGGTATACAGTCGTTGCAGCGGCGCTGCGCTGCGTGTTACAAAAAGTTGGTGGTGAGTGGTGACTAACACAAAAGTTTTTGTTACTTACAGAAGATTCTTCGGCAGTTTCCTAGATTTCCTAGAAACGTTATTTCGATGTTAGCTATTGGATGTTAGAGATACCAAATCTGTCTTTCTAATACCTTAAATTCTTAGTAGGAAATAACGCCCAAACCATCTTTCTCGTGTTGTGTCTTTCAATTTTGCTTTGGATTTTCTAGAAATTGAGAATATTCGGCAGCATGTTTTAAGATTACCTTTCTAAACAGTGACAAAAGTGAACACGAAATTATTCTAAATGAAAAGCTAAACGGATGACACTGAAACTAACTTAATATTTTAAATAGTTATTCAAATAACTTAAGTTTGGCTTAAGTTAACTGGTACAAATGATGAACACGGAAAATTAGAAAGCCATTGAAATATGAATAATTTAAACACTCATGACTTTCTTTTTTTTTTTAAGAAATTATTTTAGAGTTGACGATTCAAATATGTTCAAATTAAAAAAAAATGAACATTTTTTAAGGCCGCGTTATGTAAAGTACCCGCCGATGTTGCGACCCCTAATTAGTCCTAAACCAGTTCCAGGGAATGTACCGCGCGTCCCAGTAGCACCTATAGCATAGTCGGCCATCAGCTATTCAATTCGTATGCACTTACTACTACAAATTATCAACGATTGAATCTCTCAGAAGCTGTATATCAACCGCCAACTAAACTTATTAACATAAGAAATGTTTTAAAGAAAATACAGAAAGTTGACGTAATTTCAATATTTGACTTTATTGTATTTTTTTTTTCTCTTTTTTGTAGTAATTGTTAGAACACTTTTACTTATTAAGACAATAGATATTTGAAACGGAGTAAGATTAGCTATCTAAATTCTAGAATTTATGTTAAGACACTAAAGACTATGGAAAATTGGTTTGTTTTCTTAATTTTGCTCTTCAAATCCTTCCAATTTACAAATACTTAATTAGTAGTCAAATTTTTCAAAAAATGCGTTTCATGCTTATAAGATCTACACAATCAAGAACCAACTTAAAATAACTTTCCCTAACCCCAAAATAAAAGTACCAGCCACCTCCACGTTACCTCCATTAACTGGGAATTGGTCTTCTAGAATTTAGCCACACTAATCTGCAAGTTCAGGTAAAAACATGGATTCGGAATTTGTATTATTAGAATATAACCAATCCCAATCTCCAATTCCGACAATTTAGCTAAAAGGTACGACTGTTACAGTGTAAGTAAACGGAAGCTTTGTAAATAAAGGGAATGGAATCACTGACGCGGGCGGGCAGTGGCGCACACGGTTCTACGAACCCTGTTCGACGCCATCTAATATACATCTCATTTCCACAGTCCGACACCTTTGGTACTTAATTGCACTTACAGAAGTTAATTTTAAAGTCAAGTAACTGACTTGCAAAACTTTCTCCTCTCTCAACTTTCACCTAACATTGGCCTTGAACATTACATAACATGCAATGTCCATGTCACATTGTCATCAAAACCCCAATTGCAACTTGCAAAGTCACAAAATCATTTGACACCTACAATATTTGAAGATCTTGCAATTGTATGTATCTGGTGATTGCTAGGAATTACATTTAGGCTATTACTAAATGACGGAACTAAACATGTAAAGTAAAATAACAAAGATCGCTTGAGATGATGCGATTCGACATGAAATGGAAAATGTTAAAGAAAAAGAAATCGTAAACATAACAATAAAAAAACAGGCAATGTAGTGTAGTTAGGGAGTCTAAAGATTCCAGGAATCTGGTCAGATTCCTCTAAACACCGATCATTGTAAAAACGCTGAATCGCTGGAGGCGGGCACTTATCAACCCTATTGGGGCCCAATAGGGATGGGAACCACAGAGATTCATTTGCCTAAATGCTTTCCCGTTTCCACTTTCTTAAAGTACACTTTTCGATACATTTTAACTTTTGGCTCGAAGAATACTTTCTCTGAGAGTCCAAGATGTGTAACTTCGTAACCAATCTCCGCTCGACTCCAACCAAACAACCAATGTATATTATACTGACTATGTAGCAAGACACATTTGAGTCTGGTTCAGCACAAATTCACTAAAGCCTTACAAAAAATATTCCTAGCCTAAGTTTGGGCCTAACACTAATTTGTAAAGGTTTTGTACAAGGGTTGTGTAAATCCTACGAGCGTAGTAGACAGTCTATTTCTATTCACATAATGGGTGCCTAGCAGCAAAATAATCCTACTGACGCTTCTTAGTTCAAGAAACAAGAGACGAACCTCTATCTCCAAGGGTACTTCACTTTTAGTAATCGCTCTTAATACCATGATTATTACAGACACATAGTTAGTAGATACACTACAATTAAACATTTTTTAATTTTGTACTTAACTCAAATAAACTTTTCTCATCGTGAAACTCGTCAGAATCATAATCTACTATCGAGGAAAAGGAATGATTGGTTAGTGATGGTCAGCAGAGACTTAAGGAAATAGAGTCGTATTCAGAACTCCCGATTTCGTAGTATTTCCTACACTTTGGGGTCAGGGTCAACGGGGAGTCGAGTAACTCCTGCCTTGAAAGCATAAGAACTTTGTTCCAGTCATATTTAAGTGTTCCACCAAAAATAGAAACTTAAGTTAGCTCTTCCTGTGCCGCTTGCAGTTTTGGAGGAGACAGCCCTTGTTGCTCCTCTTGCAATTGGTGCTGGACGGGCGTTGCCGGTGTTAGCGGTAGGTTAAAATTAAATGTGGTTTCAGATGACGTTGAGGGAGTGACAGGACCTGCTGATTGCGGTTGAGACTGCGACATTAGCTTTTGCCGTACTTCTCGTATTTTAAGCTGTAGGCACGACTTATTTGGGAAAACAGCAGAGTTTTGATTCTAAGAGAAAACATGGTGCTCATAAAAACAAAATCATGTTCCTTCCTTTGTTTTCCCCCAAAAAATACAAAACTATGTAATGTTCAACATTAGATGTAAAACTCAGAAAGTTTACCTGGAAAGTAGAAGTTGCCTGAGTAGTTGGAAACATGCCTTGCTCTTCAAATAATTGTAGTACGAGTTGACGCCGCTGCTCCAGAATTTTACGATGTCCTTTTTCTGCACCAGAATCAAGATAGTTCCTTCCAGCACCTCCGGGTGTCTTTGGCGTTCGTGGAGATCGTATTCCGCCAAAAGTTGAAAGTTGACTGGATGATGCACCAGGAGTGCGACTCTCATTTCCAAGAAAATAACTCGGAGACCTTGGAAACTCTCTATCGTCACCTGAAGTTACAACAATACTTGGTGTGGCGGCTGGTTGAGGTGGAGGGGATGGTGGATTTTCTTTCTCGGCTGTAAGATTCATTCATGTGCGACCATTCAAAAGACAGTTTTGGACAATACAATGACATACATAACGTGAGTCAAACCACATACAAAAGCACTCTTTGGGACAAAACTTACGTTTGAATGCCTCTAGGTTAAAATCTGGACCAAAAAATGTGCTCCCCGTGAGTTTGACAGAGGACGAAGTAAGTGGACCTTGTGGAGTCGATGGATTGCTCAGGTCCCCCTCCTCCATTTCTCCAACGGCTGACAATAAAATAGAAAATTTTCACAACTGGTCAAAATATTATAAATTTAATATTAGGAACCATATGACTTACCACCTGATGGCATTCTCTTCTTACGAAAACTCTGTAGAATAGCTCTAGGACTGGATGGCAGTGAAAGCGTTGGCGACTGACATTCATCCGGTTTGAACTGTGGCAAGCTCGAAAATTTCTGACCAAAGTTAACTTGTTCTAAAACTCTGTAAATGAAATGAATGAAATTAATTAAATTCACGTTCTAATTTGAATCAATGACTCCTTGCCAACGTTGAACCAATTTCTTACTGTTCCATTCCGTCTTCAATATTTTTCTTAAAAAATCCCTTTTGACCTGGTACCACTAAATGAGTATTATCTTCCCTTTCTGGCTCTGCCTTCTCATGGACAATCTTTTCTTTGTCATCGGTGGACTTTGATGGTTCAATAATTTCGGGAAGGCTCGTTTCTCCTAAAATTTCAGGTTTCTTTCCCCGCAGAACCAACGGGGAAGCAGCCACTTCTAGCGGAGTTTTTGGAGCGTTGACTTCTTTTGCAGCTGAAATAGTGTCTCCTGCATTAGGAGTGAAAGACAATGGGGTAATATTTCCTTGAGACTGTCGACGCTGCAGCGGAGCTCTTCCTAATTGGGCAGGAGTTGGTGCCAAAATGAAAGGTTTTGGATTTAGTTCCTGTTCTGGTTCAGCCTCATGCTCATGATCAAACTATAACATACAAATTGCAAAATTTAGCATCCATATTACGTTTAATTCCCAAACTCTGCAAATGAAATCTAAGCTCACTTCTGCAGAAGGGAAAATACTTTCTCCTTTTAATTCAAAGTCGTTGGTGGAGTCCGCTCCTTCTACCACCGCGGGGCACTTGTTTTTGGCTACAGTTTTATTTTAAAATCCGTTAAAAAAAAATCGTAATCCGTAGGATTGTCTCGTAAATTGATTAACAAATTTAATACCTAAAGGCGCGGGCAGAGATAGACTGAACAGCGGACTCATTGGGACGAATAATTGTGAGAAAAGTTGTCGAATTTTTGTTATATGGGACTCCATTCGTTGGTCCAGGGCGGACCAACAACGTTTGGCTTGGAATCGTGGGGCCCATGCTACCAGTTGTGGGAATCTATTTCAACTTTTGTCAATTTCGGATTTCCCATTATTAAAATAAGGCAAATATAACACTTACTCGATTATCCTTGGGCGAAGGTAAAGAGCAAAATGCACTTCCAGCAGGATTAAAAACTAGCTTAGGTACAGATGAAGATGAAATCCCAGAAGTGACTGGACCGTAAGTTTCAGATGTGTTCATTTTATTCGAAATTGAAATTGGTGCAACAATTGAAATTGGTGGAGACGTATAAACCATTGACGAAGAACTCCGTATCGTGAGCGTTGAAGGTTTTGATGTCAATCCATAGCGAGGTGAAGTCTTGGATATTTTGACAAGCGTTGGGTCTTGTTCCGCTTCCGACTCACAATCCGATACCTTTTCTTTACATTCTAAATCGATATCCGGATCACAAATTACCATTCGATCCTCATCATCTGAGAAATCACCACTTCGTTTCACGAGTCTCTCGCCACTGCTCTCTCCACTTCCAATCCCTGATTCTGATACACTCGGCAATGTCTCCAGCAAAGCCAATGGCAAGGGGTACAGGGGCCCTTCGTCATTGGAACTCAATTTTCTGCGTTTCAATGGATCCTCTAGAGGTACCACTGCAGATGAGGCTGTACCACTCGATGATTTTCTCCTATCTCTAGAACACCACTTCCAGCCAGGATTAGCTTTGAAGTGAGCTTCCTTTACTTCTGAAGCCAGTTCGTGATACTTTAGCTTCTCTTCCGGCCCAAGTTGATACCACCATTCTCCTAATATCTTGGAGACTGTTCGATTATCTTGATTTGGATGTCTCTGGTGGACAAGGGCACGGTGCCTCTTACTAAATATCATAAACGCATTCATGGGTCGCCGTACTCTCTCTGGTTCAACTTTCGAAAAGTCATCCTTGGCTGCCGGAAGGGACTGGGCTCTCTTTTTGGCACCGTTAAATGCTACTGTTTCACTAACTCCCTCAAAAACGTCATCGTCCTCTTCACTGATTTCCGGTAAGCCCAGATCCACTTGATCACCCGTGCTGGGAACACCTTTGGCAAATGAAGGAGATTCGGGCGGCAATGAAGAATTGCTTGTTCCGCCATTGTGGGGCGAAGGTGTTAAGACAAACGGCAGTAAGGCGTGCCAAGGATGCGTTTTCGGTTGAATCTCGCTTTCAAGACTTGAATTGTGTATTTCCGGGGCCGGTACTACTGGAAGCAGTTGTGTTGGAGTTGGAAAACCTTGGGTCTGACTGTTTGCGTTGGATTGTGTAGCTGCATTTGAAGTCTGCTGAACAACACGCGAAATTTTGGACCCCCCTACACTTGCGACTGTACCGATTCGAATTATATTGTCTGAAAGGCAATCAACTTCATTGGGCCTAATCAGAACCATGCTCTGCTGCTGCTCATGGGAACCTCCACTCATTTCTGGAATAATAAGTTGAGGCGGCGATGACGGTCCATTAGTAGTGACTGAAGGACCATTCAAAATTTTGAGTTGGTCCTTTCCAACTGCCGATATTTGAGTGCTTTGGTTGTGCGTTATATCCCCATGGTTCGGTATAGTAGACGTTACAAAGGTCATCCCAGACGTAGAAATTGTACCAAGCGATGACTTTCGAATTGTAATTGGCTGACCCGAACTGGTAACCACCATTGTTGTGCCACCCGTATTGACAAAGTTAGGTGATGAGCTAGCGATATGATTTCCTGTGCTCGTAAAAACAATGTGCCTTCCTCCTATTACCGAGTTCATGCTAACCACGGCTGAACTGGGCGTTATGGGATGTGCCAGTACGACGTGCGTTGGAGTCGAGTTATTACCCGACCCTTGAAGCGATGCTGAGAGTGGGATAACTGAAATTGGTTGTTGAATGTACCTTTGCTGGTTCTTATTAGACTGAACTACAAGTGGAGTCAGGGTCATTTGCTGACCACCTTTTGTTATTAGACTAATTGACGCAGTGCTACTTGCCGTTGCGGCGCCCTTCTCTCCACCTAAACTCTGTCCAAGCGCTAAAAAAGTATGTTGTTGCGGATGAAGCTCAGGACTGGCGGCTTCTAACTTGATTTCCTTTATAACTGTAGAATGACTACTCACTTGAGGTTGGTGATGATTTGCATTAGATATTATTGTAATGTGGTGTGACTCCGATAGACTCCCCATGGTATTCAGTAAGTTTCCTTTGTCCATCCCTCCTGAAATTGGTGTTGTAATCAAGACAGGTCCGGTTCCAGAGGATGGTGACATTTGAATAACGCTAGTTGCCGGAGTTGTAAGACGAGGCCTCAATATTTCTGGACGAATAACGGATTGGTGGCTTCTTGAAGTTGGTGTTCCAGTTTGGACGAGCATTGAAGCGGCCTCTCCATTTGTCTTACTCTGAGTCCATGCTGGAGATGAGACGGTAGTAGGAACGGGAGAAGGAGAAGTATGCGGTACACCAGTTGCAATTGGAATGAATAGGTTATGCCGGGAACCAACGGTCAGTGGTGACTGAAGTACACGTGGTGAATTGCAAGCGCTTCGATAGGATGACGGTGGAGAAAATGAGGGAGATGTGGAGCGGGAGAGATTTACTAAGGACGTTGCTGCATCTGTTTCATCGGCGTCAAAATGTCTGCCAGTGACTCGGACGCTTCCAGGCGAAGTTCCAGCCGAATCTCTAGAACTGGCTTCGTCGCCTTCACTTTCCTTTGACTTTGACCTAAAACAGAACAATTGAAACGAGTTTTATTAAGAACGGAATAAGTTTGATCGACAGTTTCTTAAATAGAATTATTGTTATTGATTTAGAAAAGCTTTAACCTACTTGCTGCCCAATAGTGACCCAGGCTGTGAATTGTTTCCCTTTCCACGTATGCCCAAATGTCTTGAGCAAAATCCCCGGCGCTGAGATTCCTTAGCACAGCCTTCCTTTGAGCATAAGCGCCTCCATTGCTTCCCATTAAATTTCTTCCTGATTCCAGTTGGAGTCGCAACAACGTCACCCTTCTTATATTTATGAGGCGTACCAGACTGTGAACGTGGCGTAGTTGCTGAACTCCTCGGAGTACATCTCTCTCCAATCAAACTTCCAGAAGAGCTCATATGACTCTGGACACTACTGCACTTACTACTTCTGATTTGGGCTCCAGGCGTTATTGATCCAGCAACGCCTCTCCCTCCAATTGTCATTGAACCATCGTTGAAGTGGATATCTTCCCGTCTCAAATCGTCGTCCGACTCACAAAAGTCGTACTCTATTCGCTTTCGCTCGTCGCTCAAGCTATGAACAGAACTCGTAGCTGAGTGCATCACCGGTGACGCTCCATTGACTACACCTCGTCCCACGCTGGCAACACTACTATTGGTACTATTGCTTTGACTGCTGGGAGCGGTTTCAGGAAGGGCCGCTGACGCCTGGTGTTGCGACGAGGGTTGAACACTTCCACCGGATTGTAAGCTATAGATAGACTCAATCGCTTTAATTTCATCCCACCAGGGTGGAAGTAGGAGGCGCAAATTCGGCCTCGCTACAGTGAATTCCTTATTTCCACGATCTAGCTGCACGGTTACAATGTACTGTGGCGGCCATCCAGAAATTCTGGAGACAAGACCACTCAAGAAGTGCGTACTCTCAGGGGAAACTTTAGCACAGACTTTAGTGCCAACGGTTACCTACCAATAAATAAACTGATTTTCACTAATTCACATAAATGTATGGAAATGAGACACGTGCGTGTTCAGAACAAATTTTACAATCAAAATAATTCGCCTTGAGTATTTTTACCTGGGACGGAGTTGGACTGGCATCTGAAACAATATCATAAAAGGACGAGTTGGAGAGAATTACATCAGAGTACGAGACAGAGAGGCCATCCGAGTCGAAAGTGACTGTAATCGTTGAATGCCCGCTCACGGCAATAATTACTCCTGGCATGTAGACGCAGTCGCGTTTTGCCAAAACCCGATGTCCTTTCCATTCCCTTAAGTCTAAGACTGGTTGGGCCTGAGCTACTGGAACTGGATTTAGTTCTTCTGACTTTGTACTAATTGGTTGCTGGTGATGTTGATGGTGCTGGAGGCCATCCATTTCCGCAATTTCTTCATATTCATACTCCTTTTTGATAGCAGCGGGCACAACAATCATATTATTTTTTGTACTTGTAATACTTGAAGATGGCATCCAGGCTTCGTGTTTATCTCTATCTTCGTCCTCAGTCGAATTCTGTAACAAAGTTCAAAGTCAGTTTTTATGGCAAGAGTTCAACCTATGTGAAAAGTGAAACTCTTGTGATCCTACTGTCGAAATCCGTAATAATAACAGTTAAAACAACGTGAGCCAGAATATCGACACATTGTTAAGCTTCACATGCAAGACTAAAAGTCTGAAAAATACTACGTATATATTCGTTTCCTAAATTACTAAATTTATAGCTTCGCATGAACTTTGAAACTCAGAGATAATTCAATTATGGAATTATAAATCCAAAAGTGGGACAAAAGCTACGTTTCCTATTATGCTTACGACCAGTTATAACGACTTTAACTTTTAAAATAAATTCTTTGGAGTTGCTCCGGAAAGGATTGATTCCTTGAATCTTCGAGTAGTTTACAGTTAACAAATAACAAAAGGAGTAATAGAAAAGAAAGCCTCAGAAATGGCTTATGCTGAGGGAAGAATAAATAATAAAATAAAGAGCATGCATTCAAGTTGAGAAAAAAGTTTTTCGCTTTCAATAATACTTGAAGAACTGGATCAATACTTTTCCGGTGTTGTGTGTCTCCTTTAGAATAATTGTTCACATGTTCGTCCGTACCCCAGCAAAAAAGGTCTCTTTGTGTATTCAGCCTAACGAAAAAAAAAATCATACCTGTAGCAGCGGCTGAAAGGCGTATTTGCTACTATTACAAGATGTGGAAACCGGATTGGTTGCCACTGGGAGCTGGTGCTGTTGACTACCGTGGATCTCTTCCGATTTGGAAATCAGGTCATATCTTCCTCCTTCCAGCGAATTAGAGCGAGATGAATGTCGAGAACTG
This sequence comes from Bilobella aurantiaca, assembly GCA_021029175.1. Taxonomy (NCBI): domain Eukaryota; kingdom Metazoa; phylum Arthropoda; class Collembola; order Poduromorpha; family Neanuridae; genus Bilobella; species Bilobella aurantiaca. The sequence continues at coordinate 2,301 of VYYI01002868.1, read as the reverse complement.
TTCAAACTACTACTTGAGACCAAACTTTCCCTTTCCAGGGTTGTACCCTGAGTAATGCTCCCGCTTCCGGACAGGGAAGAGCGCATATGTCCAAGCCTTGGAGAACAATGATTATGAGAGAAATTAGCACTGGAAAATTTTCCTGCCTCTGAGTGTGTCTGTTCTTTTTCCTGATTTCCTGATTGAACGAGATGGTGATCTCCGGTGGGATATGACTGAAGCATGGAATGTTGCTGGCCTTGGTGGTGCTGAATAGTCGGATTCAAAAGTGGAGCAATCGTGGCAAACGTCGCCTCGCTTAGAGTTGTCTTCAACGGAATTGAACTTTCTGAAGTGGTAGTATATACATACTGAACAGCACACTGAACAGCACCTCCACCTTGACTTGGAGATTTGACCTTCTCGAGGGTTAGATTGAGTCCCGCCCCATCCTCCTCTTGCATTTGCATTTGCTGCTGATGATGATAGTGATGTTGAGATACTGGAGAAATCTACAAAGATAAAAGAGAAAGAAATCATTAATACCAGTTTATGTTTTTCTCCACTTAAACTTTTTACACGCGATTTCGAAGATTGATAGTACATATACAACTCTCTCAAAAGCACAATGTTATGTTATAGTTAAAATATAAAAGACAAATAGTCCGAGTAGTGACACAGCTAGACATTATTTTTAAGCTTAAGTAGAGCTTTAGTTCTTGCCTTTACATGTCCTCGAAAAGGTGATTGTGCTGGAGAATATGATTGATGGTATGACTGTTTACTATGGGGGCGTTGAATAGCATCTGATTGACCATGAGGAATTGCACAGTGAAAGCGTTGTTCTGAAGGGGATGGTGACCTAGTACGGGACTGATAGTCGAGGTGATGACGAGTTATTTCGGAGTTGAAGGTTGATTGTGCCTGCTGTGAATTATGAGCATGAGGATCAGAAGAGGAACTATTTCTAGAATTCGTTCTTGAGTGGGAGCGACCAAGGTCCATTGGTAACTCAACTTCAGAGCTCAGTACACTTCCATGAACAATGTTTCCATGGGTATTATGGACGGGTGAAGGGTTGGAAACATATTTTCCAGGAGAAAGTTGATGGTCAGCTTGGTGATATTGTTGCGATTGAGGAGCTGTGTTCCTGCTACTAGACGATGCGTAACTAGAATAAATTACAGGCTTAACAATATTTCCATTCGGAGCTGGGAAGGAGTGAGCAATTTGAAGTAAACTCTGATGATTGGGTTTGAACATGGGAGATTTACTGGCATTGTAAGCAGAGGAAGGAGAATGATTGAGTTCCAAAGCTTCAGTTGGCCCGTTTCCATTGGAACTGTGATGAGGAATACTGGTGACAATGACCGGGGCATAGGCCGTACTGTGGTACGATTGGGACTGTTGGTGAGAATCTGTCGGACTGGGACGTACTTCTTGAGACAAGTAACTTTGATTCTGTCCACTTGAACTGACGTGATACTTGGAGGAATCTTGATGGTAAGATTGGGAAATTATTGGTGTTTGGTGAGAATTGGTAGCCATTTTGATAGCATCACCCGTAGCAGATGATGTTCCTGTAATAATTTGCTTTTGCTGGGTAAAGAGAACAGTAGGAGTAGGCTGATTTCTGATTTCACTTAAACTTGTTATCGGCAGACTTTCCTTTTCAGTAGACTCAAAGTCAGAAAGGTCGAACTTTCTCTTTTTTGGAAGTCGGTGAAAGGAATCAGTTCCGCTTTCCTTCAAGGAGTCCTACAAAAGAAATATCACAATTTATTCTGCTAGCACTTCAAACGACCGTTATAAAAATCAACAGGCAACACATTTTCTTCTGATCCAGAAAAGAGAACAAACTCAACTGAGACGCATCAGCACGATCCTATTCCCAACTCTTTCAGAATAAAATGAAGTGCACACATTACAACGTAATTACGTGGAGCACACATTAAAATGCATTTACCCAGTTGTGAATTGCTCACTTTTACAAAACCATTGAAATTGGGAGCTTGATAAAATAGTTTAGTAGTATAAGTACAACTGTTCTGTTGGATTCAACGTCAATACTTTAACCATAAATACTGAAGTTATTTCACATCAAACTGACAAAGGTTCATTTACAAGTGAATGAGTCTAAACAGGGAATCATATTTCATCAAATTAGAAATCTCTGAGTTAAAAACTCACTGCTTTTGATGACGATTCGGTTACGCCACATTCTTCCACAGACGTTTTCACCGGGCTCGACACATTTGGCGTCTGCAAAGTCTATAAGAAAAAAATAAGTTATTTCGAGACAATACTTCACAATGTGCTTTT
>VYYI01002867.1:0-13619 GCA_021029175.1 Bilobella aurantiaca | reverse complement strand
CGCTCATACCAGCGATGAGATTTAATGCCATCTGTGGATGATTTTTGTAAAACAAAAATTCTCGCAACAGGATGCGAGCCTCTCGCAAGATTTGGGAAAGCGGTGTTGCCATTGTTTTCAATGTATTATACATTAAGATGATGTAAAAATCAAGAAAAAATGAGTGAAAATAACAATGAATAATGTAATAAAAACCTTACTTTCCAAAATACTTTAACCGATTTAAAATGAAAATTGTAATTAATAAAATTATATAACATACGTTAACTTGCAACATTGTATTTCAATGATAAAAGCACACTGCTGGTATTTTTTTGAGTGCATAGCATAAATTATAAAAATACACCATATAGCAGAGTAGGTTCCGCAACCAAAAGAGTTTTCCATAAGTTAAATTGAATTAATGTATTACTTATACAATTCACTTGACATCTAACACACCAATGGTATATTAATAATATACTAAAATTTGCAGGTGGTAAAGGCAAAAAAGAATTGATTGATACTTGTTTCTTGATTTCTTGATAGAGATCCATTAGCAAGCTGTCGGCCTTAATGGGGGTGGCTTTAACATTATGAACCGGAAATTAATCTTCGAAGTTCGAGTCGTAGTTTTCCACATCTGTTTCGGTATCATATATCGAACTTCCACGACCATCATCATACACATCTTCATCTGTTTCAATTTCCGGATTTTCGATTTCCTCTTCTGAATCTTCATCCTCCTGTAGTGCTTCAGCATCTTGCTGAATTTGGGGTATCAAATCTTCTTGTAAGTTTTCAGCATCTGTCTGAAAAGTACAACTTTCATCCCAACGTAGGAGACTGTATGCCCAAGCCCATCGAACCAGTAACCTGGTTCATCTTCTTAATTGTCATCGGCTTCAACCTTCCCTACTTTCTCTTAAATTTTCTAAAGAAAGCACTTTTGAAATATTGCATGCAAATTTTGTATTATTTTTACCCGGAATGGTTTTAAAACCCGTACTCAAGGACAGGTTGCTCCTAAAATTGCTCAAGTGAGGTCCGTCACCTACAGCGCCAAAGAGCAAAAATGCGAAATCAAGGGGGACCGGAGATTGAAGGCAAGAAAGCAGGAAAAAAGACAAAAGAAATGAAGAAAATTCAAAAGCATGATTCTGAAACGAAAGATGACTACGAGTAGCTTTTACTTTTCTCATATCAAGCTGCTTTAATTTGTGTGCATAATTTTTTCAGACAAATTACACTGTTGCCATTCTTACTTACATTCTAATCCCTGTCGCTTTATGCTTTTAATATGTTTAATTAATTAAATGCTTAAGCCTAATTGAATTTTTTTTTCACTTTTCGCAATTTCATACATCATATACTTGGGTTACAAGTAATTCGATTAATATAAGTAGATAAATATCTTCATCCAAGTAGTCAATTTATGATAATAAAATAAATACTAAAAGTATGTAATGCCGATGTGAAAGTATGTTTTTATAATTATTTATCCATTAAACTCTAATTAAATTTAATAACCATGTTTATTAACACAGGTGAATAATACATGATAGAAATCAGCCTGTTATTAATTCCTAATGGTAGGCAGATTGAGTGCAGTGTTGCCAAACTGTCAAGCAATGTTTGCAAAATTCTCGCAGCCAGGTGCGAGAGGATCGACACATGTTGCGAGTTTTCTCCTTTCTTCGCCTTTCATCTTAAATTACTGAAAAAATTGCTTACATAGTATATAAATATTTTTACACTATAAAAAACTAGACAATTTTTGCAACAAAATCCCAACAATAAAATTTTTGTAAAAACTCATTCCAACAGCGCCAAAAATGAAATGGCGTTTTATTTTGCTAATAACTCGAGCTAGGGGCAAAAGTGCATTAATCGCCGCGGTGTATTCCTCGGAAATGGTCTGATCTTTCCATAAATGCAATGAAATTTAACTTTCGCCATGGGAAAGTACGTCCTTTTCTTGAAAAACTAAAATTCTCGCAAACTGGAGCGAGAGGCTCGACTCATTTTGCGATGCATCGCCTCCTGGTGCGATGGGCTCGATGCCAGTTGCGAGAAAAAATTTGCGAGAGCAACGCCTCCAGATGCGTGGAGTCCAGACTGTATTATGGGAGGAAGGAGGGGCAAGTACTTGCTAAAAGTCGTGTACTAAATTGCTACTTTGTGCAAACGTACGTCCGTCTGTCCACTTCACCAACAACTTCCCAACCATTTCTTTTTAAGTCTTTCAGCTAGGTCGAGTGAAGGGGTGAGGGAGGGGTGAGGGAGGGGTGAGCCCAAGTCCGGAGGTGGATCACTTCTTCTGACCCCTCCTTTATTTCCGCCACGCCCTCAATCACCCTCAAAACTCAGAAATCGGTTCTATCGGCTTTGTGCTAGGTTTGAGGTGTAGCATAAACCGCAAAGAATAGTCTGTATAAAGAAAATGACCCTCCCCCCGTGACCCGCGCCTCCACCCTTCCCTCGCATATAGATGACCCAAAATATCCCCGAAGTCTGAAAATCTTTTTTTTGCGTCTTTGCAAGTTTCGAATAAAATTAATGGTTACGGTACTTTCAACGACCTAAGTGACCCTCGAACCTTCCCATTATTTGGATAACACTATAAATGACCCTTCGTTGACTCCCCAAACCGGAAACACAATTTGTCATGAAAAGGAAAGTTATGGGTAAAATGGCCTCTGTGCCTCCTACTCCCATTCCCTCACATGACAGGAGAACCTAAAGCAACACTAAAACTGAAAATCGTTTTTTGTGAGTGCATGAAATAAGAAGTTATAATGCTATCGACGACCTAGGCGCCTATGACCTTTACCTCGTATTTAGATGACGGAAACAGTACTCTCAGAACTTGGTTTGGTGCCTTTGGGACGGATTATTCTTGCTAATTTAATGCTACTTGGTAAAATTAGCTTGGACTCAATTCGTTTATTTATGAGCGCTTCGCGGATTCTTATGTTATATTTAGACAATGCTTTGATTAGGATACCGATCTCGTCTCGTTGTTAAAAGTTGCCCTCTTTATTTCAAAATTGGAGCTGGTAAATCGGTTAGTGAATTAGGACGGAGGCGAGGAGCATGATTGTGAATGGACTTCATGCAGATTTACTGGAGGGTGAGATGGCGGAAGCGAGTATGATTCTTCTGCAGACTGGATTGACTTTTCCCACGTCTGACTGCAGAAATTGGTGAAGAATCTGGAGAAAAGTTTTACATTGAAAAGGAAAGAACGTATAGAACTTGACTGATGCTTACTTCCATGGAGATATTGTGCTTGCTGAGAATGGCTTCGCTGTCTGGGCATCCGAACGTTGCCGCGATGAGGGTTGGTAGTAGAAATCGAGTGAGTTTGTAGTCCACGAAGTAGTCGTGTGGAAGTGTGCAGAGCTGCTGGAGAACGGTGGGTGTCTGTCCGCCTTGAATTCGATTTTGATTCGTGCTGTTTCCCAAAGTGAAGTTAGCTAGGGCCATCAGCAACTCATGCACAAGCCGAGCGGCACTAGGCTCAGTCTGCGCATGCGGAACCACTTGCCACAGCAACTGGCTCGCGATGTGGCGGAATTGGAGTGAAATGGATTCAGATCCTAGAATACGCTGGAAAGGCACACAAATTTAAACGCTTAGGTAATTTCAATTACATTTTGAAAATATTCATAAATTTGCGTCACGGCCCTGTCCACCGTCTCTATTGCAGGGCCAGAACGAGCTTCTTAGTATTTTAGAGGCAAGGCTTATGGGAGCATGGCATCACCTGGAGACCGACGAGGTCGACCTTGGCGAAGGCATTAATGAGCGACAGTGTAGACTTAAGGAGAGAGGCACTCAAGGGCTCAGGGGCGGGTGGAATGGGGTCAAGGGTCGACGGGACTCTTGGTCTCGAGGGAGCTCCCTGGTGGAGGAGTAATGAATAGGACATGGAAATGGCTCCAGCCAATTCCGAAGACTCCAGCGCCGCCAACAGCTGAGTTTTATCCGGTTTCTTTGGATCCCAACTATATAAAATAACTAGTAAAGTAATCTGATCCAACTGGAAGTGAATAAAGTAGTTAGGGCTGGACTCACGAGGATTGGAGTGAGTAGACGAGCATAGTGAGGAAGTCGATAGCGTCCTTGAGAAAGTTGGCGAGGACTTGTTGGTCCTCAAGGGGCCCTCTCACTCCGCTGCAGTAGATAGCGAGGCGGTCTACAATCCCTGAGCCGACGATGTATGCGATGATTTCGAGGTTTCGGGCATGGAGCGAGGCCAAGGCTCCTTCTGTAAGAAACTTCTGCTTCCCACTTCGCACACCATCAAATGGGTCGGGGATGACACTGAGGAGTGTGGACAGTCCTTCCACCAAGGCCGCTGTTGGAACGAGGCTTTACTAATGGATTTCAATTTAATTGATTTAAATCAGATGCAAACTCACCAATGACCGGGTCCAGCGGCATAGGTTCGTTGTGTCCCGATGGAGACCCGCAGAGCCACCGATGTCCATCTGGAATGAAGCTCTGGGCACAAAAATTAAAGTTCAATCAACATATCTGCAAGCTGCGTTGAATAACGATACCTCCCACCGTCGCGAGGACAGTTCCAAGATGCTGCAGATGACAGAACTACGGAGGACGTACACCGAGTTGTACACATTTCTGAATGTGGCTCCCACCAATAGATTGCAAGCGCCAACCATAACCCTAGAAATTTTTTTACCGTTCTATTTCTATCACCTCTTTATGCATTTTAGTTTTTATCAATTCTTGAGGCGTACTATTTACAAACCTTTGCGGGAGGTCGGGTGCTTTGGAGTCAAATATTTTCTCCAGGACTGGAAAGAGGCCCATTCCAATCAACGAGTCTTGGATGAAAGAGCACTGGAAAGACAACATTTCAAGTAAGGACGTTTTGGTCACTAGATCATGGCACAAGCTCTCACCCTCACGGAAGCCTTTCTTGTATCGGCCAGGAGTCGATCGAGCGTGTTTGCGAGCGGAAGCGTCCCTCGCTGCGCGTTGAAGAGACCAATGAGCCTGTCCATCTCTCTGATGTTCTTGTGAATCCTCGTCTTGTTCGCTCCCTGGTCACTCCAGTCCTTCCCACTCGCAACCAATGGACTCTCGCTCCGCTCAAACTCCTTCCCACTGCCAAGGCAAAACTGTACCCACTCACTCGTCTCCAGCATATTCATCGCTTACCTCACTCTCAGCCTCTGCAGGAGTTTGGTGCAGTGCTTCTTGAGGACTTTGAGTCGATTCTTGTCAGTGACCAGTCCTGGCTCCACCTTGTCTCCTTGGACGTCGGCCATGAAGTTGATCCCGTAATGGTGCGCAGAGGCACTTCCAGGCCCATTTCCACAACCGGACACAGATCCCACTGTGCTGCTCGCTTTCTCCACGCGCTTCACAGCGTCCAAATGGGCACGACCCCGCAGGTGCGCCAACTCCTGCACTTCCGACTCAATCTGCCCACGATTGAAGTAAGTTAAGTCAAATATCCCAAAGAGTCAATCTGCGTCAATAGCATGTGCGACGTACGACCACTTTGCAGAGCGTGCAAACCCTGGTGGGTGTGTCCTCTGAGGTTCTAGGCACCGTGAGCTCAATGGCCTTCTGCCGAATGTGCTCCATGTTCTCTTCGTGACGCCTTGCCGTGTCTTCCTGCTTTTGCTCGATCATCTTTTTTAGCTCCTCCTTTTTGGCATCCTTCAGCGCATTCAAGGCACACAGCCGCTCCTCTCTTCCCCTACAATTGCAAAATAAGGGAGGTGAAAATAGTATAAAATAGAAATAGCAATATAAAATAGAAATAGCAATATAAAATAGAAATATTGTACAGTTGTCGATATCTCACGACCAATTGTGTGCGAAGAAGTTAAAGCAGAATCTAACCTGGCTTTCTCCAGGGCCAATTCACTCCTCTCCTTCGCCCTCTTCTGCTTTTCTTTCAAAATTCGCTCAGAAGCACGACGCCGTTTCTCTTGGATCTGAGCCAGTTTGGACTATATAATTGAGTGTAGAATTAGAGGAAATCAATCAATACGCGGATTTTGCTAAAAAAGAGTTCCATTTTGATAATACCTCCCAATCGCGTTTAATTTTCGACTGTCGATCCAGAACGGCGGAGAGCTTTTGGAATCTATCTTCCAATTTGAGCTTACGCTCCTCCTCTCTCGACTGCAGCCGACCACCTACCTCCTACGATTACGACATCAATGTTTAAATTAAAGTGTTTGAAGTATTTTGCATTATGGGCTGACTCACTAGCTCCTTAGCATGTGCCGAAGAAAGGAAGCCACTTCGTTTGATTTGAGTCTCGAGGAGGTTAATGAAAGCTATTTCCTTGGCCTTCGACTCTTCGTCGTGCGCTTTCTTTTTGATATCTTCTAATAGCTGCTGTCGCTTCTGCACAGCTCGGCTTCGGCGTTCCTCCGCTTTTGAAATCAGTTCTGAACGCTCCTCTACCAACCTTCTGGTCGTCTCGTTCAAAGTTTGAAACTGCCAAACATCACGATTAAGTAAATGAAAGTTTGAAAAAGGGAATATTTGAAAGAAACGCACACGCTCACTCAGCTCAACGTATCGATTGTACTTGGCCTCCAACAGTCGCTCCCTATTCATTTCCGCCTTGGCCAACTTCGCTTGATGGCGGCGGAGCGTTTCTGCAGAGTCACGGCACTTGGCCGGTGACATCAACTTCTCCCGCAGGGCCACGATCCGCTCCTTGTCCCTTACCACCAAGTCTTCGGGTACTTCAAAAAAAATACATAAAAAGTCATGAAGGAAGTCTGGGTGGGTGACTCTAAAAATTTTGCCACTCACATTTCTGACTGCCATGCGTCATATCAATGAAGAAGCAGTCCTCAACTGCTTCATGCTCTTTGTTGACCTCGTCTCCTCCGAGGTCGATTTCCAGGTCAGAGGCATCAAGGGCTTCTGGGCTTGGAGCCGTGATACAGGACAGGTTCGTCGTCGTTGCCTTTGTACGCACAGAAACTTTCCTTTCTCCTAAGTGAGAAGATTCGTTTTCGATTTGGTGAAAGTCCTTTTCGATGAGGGAGAGTTCATGCTCAATGAGCTCCTCCTCCCTTATGGCGGAGTCAAGTGCCGCATCCTTCTCTTGGATTCGCTCCTCCTCCGCAGCCACATTCTCCGCTTCCGCCTCCTTCCAAGCCTTCTCCCCCGTATCCTCCTGTCTTGTTCCAACTTCTGCCCCGAACCCCGCTATGTCGTTGTTGGAGGAGGAGGAGGAGCGGCTGGACAAAGACCACTTGGACCGACTGTATCTTCCACGCACAGTCTCCCACCCATCTGGATCATAAGCGCCCAGAATTACAAAATAACATCAAAGCATTGTGATTGATTTGATTACATAACGTTTGATATTAGAACCTTATTCTTTAAGTGCTACTACCACCTTGATATTGTGAATACCTTCTCCAATTTCCCGTCTTTTGGCTGAGATCTTCCTCACTTGGACTTTGGTAGGTGGAGGAATGGAAGAGCGGACAACAGGACATAAGATGGCTCCAGATTTTATGGTATGCCGTTTGAGAACTGGGCCGCAATTCGGGGGTCTCAATACCTTAGTTTTTGTGCCTCTTTCAACGGTGACAACCACTGCGTCAGGGTTGACATTCGTACTCGCTAGGGAATTGGCTGGAACATGAGGAAAATGCTGAGAAGTCAAGTCACCCTCACCACGGCACTGGACAACGAGGACGGGTGTTGTAGATGGGAGAAGCAATTCCAGCGGCGGAAACTCTTCTGAGACGCCCTCTGTCTGTAGCGCCACATGTCGACCGCCAGCAAAGTAGTAAATGTCCGGATCCTCGAAATTGATTTGAAGGCCAATGCTGCTGGTTGAGAGAGGAAAACAGGGATCTAGTTGTGCACATTTGTCCACTTTTGCCCCGTCAAAGTCAACCTGGAAAAGTAGATGTACATTAGAAAGGTTGTTGAGGGTGCCACAACTGACTAGAGACATAGAGGGTCCTTGGCATATCATGACTTGGAGGAGGACTTTGAATGGAGCAGAAGCGAATGGAGACTCCGAGGGTGCCTGGCCCTCCCCAGCTCCAGGAGGGGCTGACTGGAAGTGTCCTGAATCGCTGTGACTTGGACGAGTAGACCAGAAGGTCAATGTCTTCGTCTTCGCTCTTCTTCAGAATCCGCTCCAGTTCTTCAGGTTTGTCCTTTGCGAGGCGGATGCCGTTGATGGAGATAATGAAGTCAAAGAAAGCCTGAAACAAGAGAATCCCTTGAATCAATCAGATGAGTCGTAAGGAGCTAGATGATACCTCGAGGCCTGCCTTGGCTCCTGGACTATTGCGTTTGACACCGAGAACATGATAGGCACCAGTTCCCCCTCTGGGCAGGTCGGGGTCAGTCCTGAGGCCCTTGGAGTCGCCCTGGCCTATTCCGTCTCCACTGTCCATAGTTTGTGACCTTTGACCTCACTTCTCTAGAGCAGTTGGTGGGATTGAATCATAATGGACGCAGTGCACTAGATTTCCTTTGGTAAGATTAAGATGAGAATTAGTTGTTGAGTTGAAGTGTTTGGGAATCAGCTGATGCTTGTTGATAGTCCCAATTCTGACACTCATGGACTCATGTGGCGGGGCAGTGGCGGGATACTGCCTGTGATAGGAGCACAATTTACTCAATGGTGCTCAAGTGGAAGTAATTGAATTATTCGTGGACCAATTAACTTCGGATGAAGTGCCATTTCCAATTACCCAGTGTCAACCAACAGACACATTTCTTCAATTTTTTGTCTGAATCCTTATCTTTCAAATACTGCAATGAATTCACGAGCTGTGAATTGATCTAGTCTTTTAGCGGTGGGTATCACAATTACATTAGAGTAGACAACTTGCCTATAAATAACTTGACAGAAAAAGGTGTTTAAGTGTGATATTGATCAATTATTTTATTTGAACCTATTGTTATAACATTCTCTCATCTCCATCTCAAGCCTAAATGGACAAATGTCCGTATCACGAATACGCTGAAGGTTAATTTGGCTGTGAGTTGGTGATTATTGTGGTTGCTCATTGCTTGGAGGAATGATTAGCGGCAATGTAGTGGTAGAGGACGATTAGGAGAAAGAGGCCTGCTCCCAGCAGATTGGCACACACCGCAAGTTGCACATCAGTAATCATCCTGCAATATTAAACCCATTGATTCAATTAATTTCAAATTTTAACCAACTCCGGTTAACTCACCTTCCCATTAATCGGAGACTGCCTAATTAACAAGAGAGCAAGAGAAGCTCATGGGTCTCTCGATGTATGTTTTGACAATTGAGTGATGTGTTGGTAGAGACTACGTGGAAGTGCCGTCTTCAAAATAGGTGGCAATTACCTTTGCCAAGTCCAATATTCAAATGCACTTAAGTGCAAAATTTCCTACAAGTGTTCTAAACTAGCTTTTTACTCCGGAACACTCATATATCCCCGCAACGATGAAGTAGATAATTCCAAACTGAGCTTTATATTAGAGAGGACAAATGAAAGACATTGAGACATTCTAGTTTCAAAAAATTAGTTTGAACTTGGAGGGACCGTACAAAGATTCCGACAACACTAACGGGACTTGGTTGAGCTTAAGGTTGATAATCTAGACCTAGTTAATTTGTGCCAGTAAGGATCTATTCAGAATCAATAACAATGCCAAAGAATGTTATTTGAAGCAAAGTCACAAATAAAATGTAATTAACGTTAAAGCAAAACTTCATTATTAATGTTGTTTGCGTGGCGATGTGTCAGCATGCGGTGGTAGATGCATTGTGCCCTTGTGAAGTTACACCAAATGCCAAATGCCAACTCATAAAATCGTACGTTAGACAAAAGCAAAAGACGTCTCTTCCACAGCTGTCACAACTGAACACAAAGTCACTTTGGCCTGATTAATTAATCTCGAATCAGTTTTCGTTTCTTGTCAGGGGTCACTCAGGGTCACTTAAGGAAGATGGGAGGAGCACAGAGTGTCCAAGTGCCCGGCGGTGGGACGGAAGGCTACCACGTTCTAAGGGTTCAAGAGAATAGTCCAGGTGGAGACGCCGGATTGGAGGTCAAAGTTCACGACTCGTAAGAAAAGGGGTCTTAGTAAATGATATGAATTCGCTAAATTACAGGCATTTTTTGACTTCATTGTGGCACTCAACGGCACCCGCTTGGACCAGGACAACGATGCCCTCAAAGAAATCTTGAAGAACAACGCCGAGAAGTCCATTGAGATGTGTGTCTATTCCAGCAAAACCCAAATGGTTCGCTCGGTCCAAATCAAGCCGTCTGCCCTTTGGGGAGGGCAGGGCCTTCTCGGGGTCTCCATCAGGTTTTGCTCCTTTCAAAATGCCGCTGAAAACGTTTGGAGAATCTTGGACGTAATGTCATTTTGCAAGTAATCTAAATCCCCCAATCCTTTGAGCTAATGTTTCCTTTTCTCTTTTACAACTCGGCAGATTCAAGCCAATTCCCCTGCCGACCGTGCGGGACTTCTAGCATTTCAAGACTATGTGATTGGAGCAGATTCAGTTCTTCATGAATCCGAAGACTTCTTCAGTTTGGTCGAAAGCCATCAAAATAGAGCTCTCAAACTCTATGTCTACAACTTGGATTCGGACAAAACAAGAGACGTTACAATCACACCGGATCCTTTGTGGGGAGGCGAAGGAAGGCAAGTTCAGTTTGCAAAAGCTTTGTCTCCATGAAATTGTTTTCGAGTTTTGCAATTATACTTTACCTAATACATTATGCATTGCCTTCAGAGAAAATAGAAAAAACACACTTATAATTAACTGTGATGTTTGTTTAGTTTCTTAAAACTAAGATTTAAAATTATCTTGAATAATTTCGTGAATATATTAACGTATAACTCAAATAATTTATGTGAATAGCCTGGGCTGTGGAATTGGTTACGGTTATTTACACCGAATTCCACATTACATGCCATTAGACGGTCAAGTCTCTACAGAAAAAATGCCTGGTACCGTGGAGCAGCCCACAAAGCCCAAGAAGACGTTCTCTTCCGTGCTTGGAATTGAGTCAGGACTCCCTAGTGACAATTCTGGAATTTGTAGCGGACATGGACATAGTCATGATGTGGGACACGGAGATGGTCATGGACACAGCCATGATGTCGGACAAGGAGATGGCCATGGACATAGCCATGATGTCGGACACAAAAGTGGGCATGGACACTGTCACGAGGGTGGACATGCGAATTGCCATTCTGAGCACGTGACTACAGACCCCAGACACGAACTTCATGGGCTTGGCTCTTTTGAACAACCTGCTGCGGTCATTCCTATTTCTACTTCATCTAATCAACCCATGACTACAGAAAGGAACTTGATCCAAAATTTGCAACACACAGCGGACAGAATTGGGCAAATGTCCACTGGCCAAATCCCAAATTCAGCGTTTCAATCGCACAATCCTCAACAGCCTCCAACAATCACCACACCTCTCCAGATCCCGGGCATGCCGCCAATTACTGTATCGGCGACCATGCTCATCCCCCCGCCTCCACACAACACAGATCATTTGGACCAGCATCACACAAATCCATACGCGCTTCCACCAGCCACCACCGCACCCACCAACTTCCCCACATCCACCCCCACCGGCTTCTACCAACCCCAGCATCCACAACACCTCCCTCAAAACCTAACTCTGTTTAATCCAATGCCCAGCACCACGCCCGCATCAACTGCACAGGATCCGTACCTCCGTATTTACGATCCCACGGCCCACCAAAGACCGCTGCAAAATCAGAACTAGGATTGCACTTGTAGGAACCTTAACATGAACTTCCATTACTTAAACCCACCCACAGCAAATTGTATCGGATGCAACATGTGCGGTGAATGCAGAAATCAATTGTTAACTGTTATGTATTAAAATGGGAAGATACTCTTTCTTCTTTTACTTTGGGATTCGGGTGGGGTTGGGCTAACTACCTTTATTAAAACGCTTCCACCCTTTTCTCAATGAATTGTATTGTAAGTTATGAACGATGAATAAATTAGTTTTTCTTTCATTTTATTCCTTTTAATTAAGGTCGTTTTGTACAATTAATTTATTCAAAACCCGGTTCTACATACATACCTGTCAATTGGTGAAACTAAAACTTAGCAAACAACCTACCTTTTTTCTTACATTTAGCATTATTTTTAATATTGCTTCCTAGCTAAATTGTACACTCTACTTTTGGGAGGTGAAGGGTGAAAGGACGTAGGAATCTTGCGTTCGTCTTGAGGCGTGGCTACCATTTCTAAAATAAAAGAAACCAGACAGAAGAAACGTGAATATACTGTAGCCACAAATTAGCTGTACACTGCAGCCTGGTAAATACTCTAATTTGAGCTTGACTTAACGGAATACTAAAAGGGTCACCACCACCTTACTCACTAAAATTGCTAAAACCTAAAAGCTCCTGAGTAATTAAAGCTGGGATTCCAAGAATGGCACTCAAGTGTCCGTAGGTTGAGTTGTAAAGATTGTCGAAGGGACATTTGTCTATCTGCTAAGGCCTGGCGGGAAAATTGCACACAAGGTGGAGCTTACAGGGGGCGTGTTACTTCCGGTCCCTTGGGTGTCCGCCGCTCTTCGTCGTTGTTGATTGTGATACCTTCGAAGGTCTCTTCCACCTGAATTCTTCCATTTCCACCTCTCCTCTTGCCCAACTTCCCCACATACTTGGCCTACACAAAATTATGCACAATACGTTAAATATTCTCCTAACATGGGCGCTTGCAGTTATTGAGCTCACGGTTAGGCAGGCTAGAATCACGCCAATGAGGCCCCCTGCCGTGACATCTGACCAGTGGTGCTTGTTATCCATGACACGAGAGACGGCGGTGAAGTAGGCGAGGAGGACGAGTATGAGTTGAACGGCATGCTTAAATATCCTGAGGTTCCCCGAGTCCCCCGTCCTCCACTTGGCTTGGATGAAGATGGCGCAGTACAGCATGGTGTAGGCGGAGAAGGAGGAGTGTCCCGACGGAAAGGATACGCGGCTCTCGTGCGCATCCGTCAACGACTCGGTGCACTTATAGTCTATGATGTAGCTGTGGTTGTAGCCTGTCGAGTGAACACCTATGTTTCAAGTCAATTGGTGGAGATGTAAAAGAAAGGTGCTCTTACGCTGGCAGTTTGCAAAGTCAATGTCCGGTTTGCAGACGGAGATGAAGTTGGGGCGGAGTCTTCCAATGGAATACTTCCCAATGTCAGTGATGAGTTGCGTGGCCGCCATTCCGAAGGCGAAGTCCACCAGGCTCCGGTACATGGCCAGAATCCAGTTAGGTGCGTTGAGGCTTAGAAAGACGCCCTTCCCATGTCTCCGTCGATTGACACAGATTTCCGTCACAATAATCTAAAAATCATTTAAATCATACGTAACACTCGCGTAAAGATTAAGAGTAAAAAGAAAGCCAAAGCACACCACGCTTTAGTATTCAAACCCAAAATTAAAAGATAGCTGTCAAGGCATTTTTGGAAGTAAAGAACCATAAAAAATAATCATGCCCATTTTAAATGCAAAAAATGCTTGAGTACAGTGGTCGTAGGAACCTGAATTCCTAAGTTTACTCTCTTATGCCGGGACCTAACTTTCCCTTACCCTTCTCCTTTCTGTTCATCTTT
>VYYI01002866.1:0-13623 GCA_021029175.1 Bilobella aurantiaca | reverse complement strand
TGTTAATTAATACCACATGCAACGTACTTCTTGGAAATGCTTATATTTCAGCATTTGCCGGCTTTACCTGCAATATGTGAGTAATGCTCATACCTAATTGGTTCATTTGCGAAAGCGACATTGCCGTTTGTGAATTGAGAAATTTTTCGCCAGAAATTAGTATTGCAGGAGATTTTAACTCGAATACATCAAAAACTCCGAAATCTCGATGCATCAACTACTATTACAATTTGTGAATGATCACTCGCAAAGAACGCAAAACAAAACTGCTCCAGTTTACGGCCCATGTTGTTTTAACACTGGATTTAGGAGTTGTTGTCATGAGAGTAGTTACTTAAAATTTGTTAAACTATAAATCTGTTCAAAATAAATATAACGCCAATTGTTTAGTTTAACATTCCACTCACTTCAAAACCTATACCTTTGAAAAATTAAATATTAGGTCTTTCTGTAATTTCGGCTTGATAAAAATGTTGGGGGTATTATCAGATTTGCAATAAAGAATTTGTCGTAAAAGACAAGGATGTGTGAGCTTATATTACTTAGAACGATTAATGGATTTTGTGCAAAGCAAAGGCCGAATTCTGCAGCATTTTATGTGTTGCACCAAAGATCTATCGTGTTAGGTATTATTTCTTAAAACCCTCTTGATTAACCAAAGGTATGACATTGGTCCCTTGTTCATAAGGTATTATGTAATTGTTACAGAAAATGTGGAAAGGTCACCATGAAAGCAAATTTACCTAGCCATGGTCTGCACAACTCTTGATCCCTTCTGATTTATGATTGAGTTGTTGACATAATTTGTGAAATCCTAGACATTTTATCAATATTTTTAACTCAATTTTTAGTGACATTGTGCGAAACCTGCTTGTGTAGCGTTGTCGTTGCTTACGACTTTTTGTACAATTATAATTAGTTCCTTATATTGAAATACAGCCAAATGTCGTCATCTCGTGCTTCTAGCGTCAATTCGGTGGCTCGACAAATTATCCGGAAATTGAAAGCTTTTAAATTTCTGCAATTGTATTTAATGCACACGTTTTGAATGTTTATGTTACATAAAGCTATCATGGCTTGTAAACCCCTGACGTTATTCCTCTCATACCACTCATTCATATACTATTTCTCACGATTATAGTTAGTTGCTTTTATTACTGTTTTATGATAACCAGTTGCAAAATTTTACATATTACCATTTAAAGCTAACTCGAAATTTTTCCTGTCCAATGTCTCGCAGACGTCTAAAATTTCTGAATAGGATTTTTAACTTTCGAACCAATTTCATTCAATCAATGAAACCAAAAAACTGTAGAATACTTTCTGATCAATTATTTCCTAATTTCGCTCACTTGTTATCACAGTTTTATGTGACATTGTTGCATCCACCAATGGAAATGGGCTGTAATGACCATGATAACCAAAGAAGTGTGATACAACGTCTGAAACCATTTATAATTCAATTTTATGGATATATTTTCCTATTGCACATATTTGCTTGTGATGAACACTTCTTTGTGTGCTAATACTCAGGTCATCCTACCTCATAATAAAATCTCTAAGTCTCTAATCCAGAATAATCACCAGATCTTTTAGGATCAGTGTGTTTGGATAGTTATTTACACATCTCTGAAAGCTCGAACCCGACATGAATGAAAAATTAAATTAAACTTTTATTGTTTTAATGCGCTGATTATAATAAACCTAAACATCATATTAATAATTGACAACTCAATCGCAATGCGTTTCATAATTCATTTTTTTTTACAACCAGTAATTCCAATGTCTGATTTGTTCATTTCTTATTACAATTCCTGCACACGATTAAAGCAACATGATTTGCCACAACGCGTTCATGAGTTTCAAAATTCTCTAATCAACCCTTAAGCGAATCTACTTCCCATTGATTTTATGATTTTAATCCATGAGTTTTATTTCTTGGTAGGTCTGTGCCTACCAAGAAATGCGTTCTACCAATTTGTAGGTTAGGTTTAGGTTAGGTTAACCTAAACCTGCTTGAACTGTCCTTTCGTCGCTTCTACGCCTGAAGATACCATTAAGCATATCACTGAAGTCTGATCAAATTGCTGGTCGTGCAAAGGAAACTTCGAATATCTCATCAATACGGACGACGAGGAAACACGTTCTACTCACTTGTGTTTTCGTAGTTTTTGCAACAAAGTTTTCGACTGTGCAGATACCGTGGAACGAGCTTACACTTTTTTATTAATCGAGTGTTTAGAACGGCAACCCATGATATTGCAACCCCTTTTTTTATTATTTAACCCTCTTTTCCCAAAAAATGGAGTAAGATAAAAATTGGAAAACTAAATCAAAAAATTCAATTCATGAATCATCATGCAACTTGTGCTTATACGCTTTCCTGTCCCTCATCCTCTACGATTTGTCTTTACAGATCTATAATTCTGTTAATATTCTTTTCTTTAAAGCAACATTTTGTGTAAGGAATACACCTTTTGTACATTTCATAAATTCCCCTTTCATATTGTGTGATCAATTGCGAAATAAAAGTTGTTAGAATATCCAGATTGAGAAACAAAACATTAATAAAAGTAAGGAAGGTTTTTCTTATCTATTGTTGAGTCCTGACTTCTCCAGACGACATGAGGTATAGTTTCCAGGGTTTCAGCACTAATAATAGACATGTGGAACGTTTGCTTATGATTATACACATTAAAGTAATTTGTACACAATTTTTACCCAACCTGATGTTACAAAAAACCAACAGAAATTGCCTCGTGTCCTACTAGGTTACGCAGGCAGTTGTATTCAACTTGATACAATTTGACTGAATCCGCTTGAGTAAATATGCTAAAGTGATTTTGGATTTTCAACGTTGCCAATAACTGTGGAAGAAAAAGGATACATTTGGATCTCGGTGAGAAATCGTATGTTGTGAAATTCCATTTACGTTTGTACTTTATTTTACAGATGGCAACCGAATTCCTTGCACAGAGTTATGTAACCATCACCATGTAACCTGTCATCCCACGATGACAGGTGGTACTGGATGGATACTGCTGCATAATAATTCCGCATTTCAGTCATTGACTATTGCCTTAAATTTGAGATTATACAGTGTAATAGCACCCCTGGAAGCAAATTCAAGATTTAACGTTCTAGTTAATTCAGTGTTAGTTTAACAACACAACGGGAAATACACTTAATACACGGTATTAATTTAAAACATTTATTTATCTCTAATTGTTTTGAAACCTTTTAATACAAA
Source organism: Bilobella aurantiaca (assembly GCA_021029175.1). Classification (NCBI taxonomy): domain Eukaryota; kingdom Metazoa; phylum Arthropoda; class Collembola; order Poduromorpha; family Neanuridae; genus Bilobella; species Bilobella aurantiaca. The sequence continues at coordinate 10,373 of VYYI01002866.1, read as the reverse complement.
CTTTTTGTTAAAGGAAGTCCCTATCAGACGGAATCCGGAAAATTCCGGGCGGAAAATTTCTGGAATAATAACTGGAACCACACGGAAAGTTCTAGATAACGGCAGAAACCACCCGGAAAATTCCGGATAATGGCTGAAACCACGCGGAACGTTGTGGATAATGGCAAAAACCACCCATTTTTGTAATAATTTTTTCTTGTATTCGTGTAGCAACATGTTACACAAAAATCAACTATAGGAAAGGGAACCCCTAAAAATCTGCCCTTTTTGGAGGTATGGACTGTCCCCTTAGAAAAGGAGAAAAAGGGCTCCAGGGAGGCAGTTCGGTTTTAGCAATTGACGCGTGACAACAGGAACTTTCGCTATCTCACCTAAAACTCTTCCGTTCCGTCTCCCTTGCATTTTAACTCTAAGGCACTTACCGTTTTGTTCTGAAACTTCAAAAAGTGAGAAATAAAAGAATCAGTTAAGAATCGTTTTGGTCTTCGCGGTGAATTCCTTGGTTCTGCTTACACTCCAACGAACCCGCCGACGGCAAGGAAATCTGAAAATATATCAGAGGGATAGGAGCGAAAGATATCAAAAAGGTAAAATAATTCTAATCACCTACGCTCATGACTTCCTCTCCACCTTCTACTTCTATTACTTGGCCTATGAGGACAATCCTCCTCGGCCCTCTACTATTTTCACATAAAAACCATCGTAACAAAATGGGGGTTTAGCCGTGGAATAGCCAATCCACTTTCTTAAATATTGGCGCTTTTAACTCCTATTATTTTAAACGTCTGTTACGATGACCCTCCTTCTTTTAACCCTTTCTGATTGGCTAATGAGTAATCTAACTTGTACGCTTCCGCCAAGACCGCTATGCTTAGACTATTTCAAAAAGCTAGATGAATCCTTCAACCGTTGGATAGAAGTAAGGTCAAGGCCCTACTTCCAGGGACGTAAGTGCCTTGGAAGTGGAAAAAATGGGCGAAAACGGCTTGGGTGAATCATTATATTGTTTAACGTGAGCAATAAAATCGAGGACAATCCTCCTCGGCCCTCTACTATTTTCACATAAAAACCAACGTAACAAACACTTCTACATGTAAAACAAATTGTTGAGTTATGATACAATGCAAATAATAGTTGACTGAGCTTGACAACATTGGGAAGTACGCCAGAACTTGGTTACTTGTAGTAGCAAAAACTAAAAACCATAAAGACTAAAACCTTCTATATAACCTTCTATAACCTTCTCCCTTGTAACTACTCCATCCCGATACACTTTGATAAAAAAGATTCATTTGTTTTATGACAGTGTAATATGCTTTGTCTACACTTTTTGTATTTCTACTGTTGAGAATTGAGCAATAAGTTGAAGAACATTAGATACTTTTCTAAGAGGATGTTTATGCTGTCGAGCATGGTTAAACCTATAAACCATAGGAAATGTAAGAATAAAAAAGGATTGTAGCTTGTACAAGGATTACTTTCAACTTCTTAAAAAATGAACACTCCCAAGAGATGAACGAAACGTGGAATCAGGCCCCCTTCAGTTATGTATTTTGTGTTGCCAGGGAAAGTACATTTGAAGTTGTAAACTATTCTCTCTGCAATTACTTTAAAGACATTATCTGTTCCATTCACTAAAGTTCGCTTGGCAACGAGTTAATAAACATTTCTACCAGGTTGTGCCATACCTCTGTTGAACTTAATTTAAAAAAAGTGCCGAATTATCGATTTCATTTTTGAAAATCAATTAAGTTGGCGGAATTTAATTTTAAGCAAAAATCACGATCAACAGAAGTATGACATAACCTACTAGAAAAGTTTATTAATTCGTTGCGAAGCGACGTTGAGTTTACTCGTGCAATCAGTTGTTAGGTTAATTACAACTAGCCTAATTTAATTAGCGGACTCACTAACATAGAGTAAATATTAACCTTGCTTTGAATAAAAATTTGTGCTCCATGGACATTTCTGCTCAAAAAAAAAGTGTTTGGAAGCAATAAGATTTATGCTGTATTTATAATAGCTAGCGGATTGTTTAACGGGTATGACATCTTGCCCTCTCCAGTCAACGTTTCACTAACGTTTGGATGTAAGGAGACGAAAGTAGTTTGAATTCTTAAATTTAGAAAGAGTTTAAAATGAACATGAATGAAACATAATGATTCCAGGAAATTCGAAGCAATATCATTTCTTAACACTCAAGAATTTCATCATTGATTTTATCGGTAATTGATAGTATTACATAGCGCTTTGCTGGGCAGTGCGACACCAAGGATGGCTGACACAGTCTCAATTGCACAATTATCATTTTTATTTAAAGTATGTATTGTTTATAGATACACTATGAAAACACTTGATATGAATAGCCTTCTGGGGTTTACTTAAAAAAGTTATGGCCTTGAAGTTTCCCCCCGTACAGTACGAAGGGTACTGAATAACAGTTATGTTATTCAGTTGAAGAAAATGAAGAAAACGCCTCCCTTAAACCGCCTCCATAAAGAGAAGAGATTGGCGTGGGCCAAGGACAACATCGGAAGAGGAAGAAAGTGGAGAAAAGTGATCTGGAGCGACGAAAAAAAATGGAACTTTGATGGTCCAGAAGGGCTTCGTAACTACTGGCATGATCTCAACAACACATGAATAGACTAATGGTTTTGGTACGGCGACTGCCCTAATTTTTGTTTTAATTAAAAAATTTGTTTGAATTATGTTGGTGAAAGGGTGAGCATGGACCTCAGTTTGCAGCAGTTAATTTTTTGCCAATCAGATAAGCGACCCCACAAATAACGGCTCCTAAGAAAATAAAATGGCGCTAAATCAAATTCTTGTAACAAAAGGGCTGGAAAGGAGATAAAGGGACACCTGAATTTGGGGTCTCTCATGGTCTCAAAAAATTTCTTAGGTCAATACCAGTTGATTGACGTATTGCTTACGTTGGCCGCTCTTCCGGTTCTCGAGTTATGACTTTTTGAAATTTCAAAAAATGATAAAAATTCAAAAGTTGACCGCAGAAAAAAGTTGAAAAAAAATTTATTGCTCAGTTTAATATTTCAAACAACTTTTAGTTAAATATTTTATCACCTTATAATAGAATCAAAAAATTTCAAAAAATTTCAAAGTAAAAATTAGAACATTCCCTTGGTCAACATGAGTTGATTGCTATATTATTTGTCGCGGCCGCCCTTTTAGTTCTAATTTAATTTCGATCCCAGCGGAACTAATTCCCTTGACCAATTCCGGTCCGGTTTCCGGTGTATTCACTTTCTTCACTGCCCTCCCTATAAAAAATGAACTTAAATTTCTGCTCTACAATCTCAAAAACTCAACACAATCAATTCAGACTGTTTTACCCACAAATACGTAAATCGTTCCCATCAATCTTCACGAAGTTCATTCACCCAGTAAACAGTCCCTAGCTTGACTTCATCATTTGTGTCCATGAACATTCTTGCATTCTTGTTAAAGATTTTTTTCGTTTAGGTTTAGGTTTAGGCTACCTAATTCAGGACCCAAATTTTCACCCATCGCGGGTAGTTCTTCACGTCTTGCATCATTTACGTGATCACCAAGAGCATTACTTGCTACGTTTTTTTAAGCAATTCGTTCGAGTACAGCGGTCTCATGCTCAATGGCATCCTATTCACAGCTCCACGAAATAAGCTGAAAAAGTTACTTACTAGTGGACCTGCAACCCAGCTAGCGCGGAACTGGAAATTGGAGAACTTCGATCCCTTCAACACAGCCATGAAATGAGCATCCCACAAAGATGTGAAAATAGAGTCTCTCCTTCCATCAGAGTCAAGCATATCAAACTTTTGATTAAGTTGATTTTCACCGGCCATACAGTTGATCAAGAGAATTTACCTTGCTAGGGCTATGCACATCGGAATTAGCTGCAAATTAGAGAGCTATGACTTCCGTCCTCCAGCAATCAAGCACGCTGACTTGAGGAGTTTCGTTATCTCCCCCCGCTGACTGAGTAAGAAGAACTCTAAGCTGAGCCAAACGCCCGCTATTACTGCGAAACGGAAAACTGGAAACATATCCTCACTACCAAACAGAGCCAATGCGAGTGACCGATAACCGGAATTTCCATCTGACCGTGTGTCAACTAACTCTCCAATTATTTTCAAACTTCTATTCTTTTTTGTTTCGAACTTCATTCCAGAGGACTGAGTCATGTCTCCTAATCGGAAAATCTGTGAGCAAAACTGGTGACTGGCGGTGAAGCATTTTTACAATTTCGAAGACTAAACCTTGTTTATCGCAAGCTGACATGAAACTATTTAATGTTTCATCGGATTCGTAAGCTCGTTGTGTGAGAAAAACCCGTAAAAATTCTTTGCACCTCGTGATTGCAGGGCCTTGATTCGTATTAGGCATTGTGTCAGGCGCACGGGGAGTTGGAATTACTTGAATTTTTTCATGGTAGGTATGCTCAATGTCGTGTGAACAAAGCAATCAGATGCCCATCACTCAAGTGAAGCCGAAAGAGTACGCTGTCAATAACGCGATGACTGTCAAGGTTAACTGCGCAGGAAACGTGACAAATTACTCGGTTGTGGATACAATTGGATACATGCTTGTGAAAATTTCATGCGGCTGTATTGGCAATGCCACCATTCAGAAATTTCATAAAATTATTCACGAACCATTCCCATGTCACTCTGTCACCCAGAATTCCGCGTTGCATGTTAAGCAAGCAGTGCCATGGATTTGGTCTAAGCTGAAGTGATTACTTCTGATATTGTTTTGCTTATTGATTTCGAATTTGTTAATTTTACTCTAAATTCCACATTTCAGAACCCTGGAACTCAAGAATGCGTCCTTTACATTAAATTCTGTTAACGAGACTTTTGACTCCGACTGGCTGAGAACAATCCCAACCTTAAACTTTGAACCTCCGAAGACAATTACCATGCCCGGAGAGTTTCACTTTGCTCTAAAATACATCACGCATTGGGACTACATTTCGATCTGGAACGTGGTACTTACTTTATGTGTCGTGGTTCTGGGATGCAAAGTATTCTGGAATTCAACTGTAGGAAAACTAGTTCCGGGCGTTGGCGATGTCATGCCGATGGCAACACTACTTCCGCGGGTGGCAGCGTCTGATGAATCCACTTTTGTACAACTAGTGGCCTTTCTGTGGAAGGTAGAGTACAGTAAAATTATAACGTCAATTATTGCTGTTCTTCTCTTTCTGTTTACAATGACAGCTCTTTTTCGAATCTTACGTTATGTGCGTAACACGGCTGCATTCTTTGTGAAAAAATTTCTTTTGCCTGATTACGAGGAATCCGCTCGCCAAAGTCTTTGTCGTTGAATAGATTAAAGGTGTCTACTTTATCTATTGGCGTAGCCAATGTTGCAATAATTAATAAATTAAAATTCTCATTATTGAAATAAAGTTGATAAATTTATTTGATAATAATTTAAACTACATTCTAAGTTTACGCATTTCATTTCTGAACTTAATTTCCTGCCTGATCATTTCCAGTTGGTTTCTAATTTCACGGGTCAAATCCTCTTTAAGTAGTTCTTCCACTGGGATATCGTAACCTACTACATCATTGTCGTACCTCTGGTCGTATTGCGAAGAAAAGTATGTTTTCTGTATATTGGTTTTTTTTAAACATTTCATTACTTTTAAATTGCTACTTTCTCTTTTTTTAGGAAATTGCAAATCTTGCTTCCTAATAGCGCTATTGTACGATGCCAAGCATGATCTAAACAATGCTTTAAACTCTATACAAATTTGTATCAAATGATACTTTGGGATATTTCGCGGTGGTATAGGAATGTCAGGGAAGAAATATCCTAGAAGATTTTGCTAGGATTACTGATATCAAAATTTTTTTTTTAATAATTTCTGCCTCATATTCTAATTCCAACGAGTCGCGTTCTGAAGTTCCAGCGAGAACAATTCCCGTAAGTTTCCCGGACATTGGATACAGTTTAGCCGCTAGCCCTGTCACTGAAGTTGGAAGCGGGTTTGGGACCTCTAAGTTTCCATTCGTGAAAAGTGTCTTCTCTTCCTGCTGTAATTTCTTCTGGAGAAAGCTCTTTCAAGAACTTTCCAATCTCGAATGCCATTTTTTTTTCGGGTGGTTGGAATCCCTGGCCAAATGTTGCATATGAATGACATAATTGTCCCTAATAAGAAAATAATAAAAATATGCACACCACTGAAATTACAAATGAAATATTAAATTTGGCCATTAGCGCTGGTATCAAGTTTGTTAGGTTCCGACAACTAAAGACGCGTAAGTTCAGCTTTGTTTAACTAAATTAGAAATTATTGTCAACTTCGCAAAGAAAATAAACCAACTTAAAAAATGTTCACCGACTTCCTGTTCACTGCAACAAAATTAGGCAAACGTGTCTACAAGAAATCCATGCAACTCCCAGGCTCTACTAAAAGAATAATTGACCTTCCAAGGGTTTTGGACGTTGATGTGCCTCACCTCATCAAATTCCTAAGCATTGCGGAAGCCAAAGAATTGGAAATGGTTTTCCCAAAAATTGCCCGACAAGCAGATCAATTGAGAGAAAAGGCGATAATTAAATTAACCGAAAATGTGAAAATCTTATCCGAATCAAATGGATAACCCGATTAGTTTACTCCTTAACCATACGGAGACATTCCATTCCGAATCCTTTGGCATAACACCAACATTCGCCGCTTCCTTCTCCTTAAAAACAATCATGGATATCATGAGCACAAGAAATTCCCTTTTCTGCATAGTACAGTGCAATGGCAGCGTAGATGAACCCAGTCATTTCGAGACTGTCCTAGTCAAGCATGGCGCCACCGAAACTGGGTTATCTGACGTTATTTCCAGGAACACGACGAACAAAAAATGTTCACCATTTTGGAGACTTCGGCCTCTGGGTAGCATTAGGCGAAGGCTACAATTTACCCTTACCTACCCCTCCACCTGGATCACCAATATTAAACATGGAAATCGACAAAAATGAACCGGAAAATGACTGGGATGCTTGAAGCAACAATACAACGCACATTATAATAATTAAATATACTAAAGAATTGTTTGAACAGAAATTTGTACTTTGAATTTTTTTGAAATTTTTTGAAACTAAAAGTTGTTTGAAATATTAAACTGAAAACAAAAGCAGTAAAATTACCCAAGACTGTAAAAAGGCAATTTTTTTATTTTAGCTTTTTTTTTCTCATTTCATTTATAACTTCTCAGAATCTAATTTTTGTGACTTATTGATCGAGATTTAAGACCAATTAGACTAAATAGCTTTATTTAAAATGTAACCAATATGCATATATAGATATACACAATCCAAACTCCAATGTTATTTAAATCTAATCAGATCTACATCTTATCGGCTCCATCGGCTTAGGGCCCTTAGGTAGTAACGTAACTTTACAAATAAAAAGAAACAGGCAATGCAGCAGAGTAGAATCTGGTCGTTTTGTCTCCAAAATACTGTCAATATTGTTTACAAAGTTTGAATATGTCGGGGCGTCAATTCCGGGAATTGAAAGGTTGGAATCTGTCTTGTAGTAAAGACAGTCTTGGCTTGTCCTTGCAACTGCAAGCAAAAACTGTCCCGCTTGAAATTTATGGTTCTCGGTTGAGCGAAAAATTTTTTTTGAAAGAGCGTCCAGGCGGTAATAAATTTAGTATTAGGTGATGACAGTTGTTCAGTGGTTTAGTGATCTCCCAATTTTGTAATTTTAAACCCACCAATATCATATTTTGTTTACATTTTCAGTTTATGATTTGAGCTTCAGAACACGTGTGAACTAAAAACAGTAAATGGATAAATTGTAATTTATCACGAATCTTGACACCGCTGACAATTCGTATTATCATGGCCAAACAGGTAAGTCACTTATCACTACGATAACTTTACTCATAAAAGTCATTAAAATTGGCGAGTTTTTTTTATATTTTTAAGTTGGCAATTTAAACTCATTTCAGGTTATGCAAATCAAAATTAACAAGCACGAATCAAGCTTTTGGTACAATATTGAAAATAAAATGGCAAAAAAAGAGATGGAAAAACTTCATAAAAAGTTCGAATACTCTAATCGAGTAACGTATCTGAAGAAACCATTCAAAGCGGAAGAAAACGAGTTGCGGAAATTAGAAGATGAATTCAACTCGGTAAGGCTATTCATCTACTATGATAATAACATGAACGGCTTAGGTGTAAAGGCAGGGCAAGTATTCAAAGCGGGCGACATCATCTGCACGTATGGAGGGATCGAGTTGACGCGGGCAAAAATGACCCATCTTGTCGTCAACCATGTAGATCAATATTTGATGCGACTCAGTCTAAAGTGACTTAAGTCATCACTTAATTGGATGGAATGCAACTGACGATCCAGTCCCAGTATTTCTCCCACCCTATGAAAAAAATAAAGTTTCAGAAGAGATCATTTGGACGCATGCATTCAATCAGAAATGAAGATGGATTGTTTGCATCAGTAGAAATTGTAGAAGTTTTATAAAACATTTATTAAAAAAGCTATACTAAAAAAAACTTTGATTTGAAAAGATGTCAATACTGCATAAAATTATATTAAAGTTTTGTTAATTAAAAAAAAGTTTTTTTTAAACTGACAATTTATTCTTATTAAAAATTTTAAAACAAAGTTTGAATTTCCAAAAAGTATTTTTTTAAACTAAATTTTGCAATAAAAAAAATGTTTTTCAATTTATAAAACAAAATTTTAAATTTTTAAAATAATTTTTTTTTCTTTTTTTTTTGAAATTTTTTTTTCTAAAAAAAAAAACAAGGGCTAGCGCCACCTTGCGGGAGGCCGGACGTGTCGCCCACTTTTTCGCGACGTAGGAAGCGCCCCGCTGAGCACGCCCATGGCGGCCGCGAGGGGGGCGGGCGGCAGAGGGACAGGCGCACGAGCACCAACATGGACTGGCGGAGGCACTGTGAAGGGGAGAGCGGTGGGCATGGCGACAGGAGGCGCGGGAGGATCGGCGGACGGAGCAGCGGACACGGACGGAGCGTCGGACACGGACGGAAGACGACCGTTGCCAGGCAGACTTGACATTGGCACTGGAAAAAAAATTTTATTTTTGAAAAGTCGTAACATTTTTTTAGAATAGTTTATTTTTAATTTAAAACAAACCATAATTTGGATTGGCAAAAGAGGCCGCTGGCCTCGTTTGGCACCGGCGACACTTCCTACGAAGGAAAAAGCCGATGACCCCAGCTACAGCCGCCCCCAACGCTGCTTAAAAAAAGCGGAAGAAAAGGAGTTGCGGAAATTACAAGATGAATTCAACTCGGCAAGGCTATTCATCTACTATGATAATAACATGAACGGCTTAGGTGTAAAGGCAGGGCAAGTACTCAAAGCGGGCGACATCATCTGCACGTATGGAGGGATCGAGGTGACGCGGGCAAAAATGACCCATCTTGTCGTCAACCATGTAGATCAATATTTGATGCGACTCAGTCTTGATGGATACATTGATGCCAACTCAATGGGAAACTGTTCACGCATGGTTAATAACGTTTGCGACGGAGAAATCGCAAATACACACTTCGATCGCATCGAGCTCACAAACAACAAAAGGTATGTCATACCAATAAGAGCCAATCGCAACATTTCGACGGGGACGATACTCACCGTCTCGTACTCGAACCCTGGCGACAAAGAACGCTACACTGGAATAAGAGATGACTGTTTGTTTTCTTCAAGTCATCACTTAATTGGATGGAATGCAACTGACGATCCAGTCCCAGTATTTCTCCCACCCATGAAAAAAGGAAAGCTTCAGAAGAGATCATTTGGACACATACATTCAATCAGAAGCAAAAATGGATTTTTTGCAACCGTAGAATTTGTAGAAGTTTAGTTTTATTTTATTAAAAAAATATAAAGATAAACTTACTTAATTTGAAAGAATAAAGATTAAAGAGATATTTTATAATTTAAAAAAAAAATGGTCTTTGGGATTTAAAGCTTTCTATATACACAAATTAATGAATTAATCAAAGACTACACAGCGCACTGAAACCAAGTGTATCTATTACTACGAAATAAAAATTGCAATGCGCATGGACGTGAGGGCGCCTCGAGAGAAAGTCTCAGCGATATTAAGACCCACCCCTCTTAGAAGGGCACGGAGGACCAGGGCAGGAGAGCCCCCAAAAGAGCCGCACCGAGGCCCATGGCAGGTGGCCCCCAAAAAAGGGGTACGTGGGCCCAAGGCAGGTGGCCCCTAAAAGAGGGGCACGGAGTCCCGGGGTAGGAGATGGCTAGTTGGCCTCATAAACAAGACTGACTTCGTATCCACATTTACAACACAAATCCGCCGCATAATAAAAGCATCTAAATCGTCGTCATCTCCAAGACTACAGGC
>VYYI01002865.1:0-13626 GCA_021029175.1 Bilobella aurantiaca | reverse complement strand
GTTTTGAGTTAATTTAAGGAGAAATTAACCGACGACTGGTTAATAAATTGTATCTGGCCCCTAGAGGAGACACAGGGTGGCGTGGTGTGATGGGGTTTGGGACACGAGTGACGCTTAGCGCCGCTTAATGGACAAGTGTCATGTGAGGAGTAAAGTGGCGAGTATCGCCACAATACTATGCTTTTGAGACAAGCAAGAATTCCAGACAAGTGTAATATAACTTTCAGAGGTTGTGTGTTCTACATTTACGGGGTTCTGAAATGGAAGGCTGAAGTCGAAGAATTCGCATCCAAAGACATGCGTGTAGACGGTTTCATTTTAAATAAAACCCACCACAAATGCGATTCAAGCAATCGAACAATTCCACAACGAAAGTCAACATTTAACTGGCAACTGACAATGAGTTGAAAAGGACGCATCACCCAAATTCACTGAGTTGCATTACAAAACGGCGACGTATATTTAACCTAATTTTTTCAAACTCAATAAACCTAGAAAAAATATAGTATATTATACGTAATTCAATTAATCAAGTTTTGACTTTAAAGTGTATAACATAAATAGTTCTTAACATAATTGAATAGATAGCCTTTACAAGGTTGCCAGGGAATAAGATATTATCTTGTTATAATACTTTGCTTTAGGTTATGTTAGGATAAATTGAGAAGCGATACAACTTATCAAACACTAATCTAATATTAATAAGTTCAACAAGCATCGTCAAACATAAATTGTTCCAACATTTAGTTTATGTTTCTAAAGTCAAGTTTCATTTGCTGTCCAAGAACAACATTACTCGGCTAATATCATTCTGTGGTAAAACCGTAAAATGAGTAATAAACAATTATGAATACTTTTGAAATTAAGTTAAATGTGTTTTACACATTTAACTTAATTTCAAAATTTAATCCTAGTGTTCTGTATTTAAAATACTACATGTGGCGGTTGAGTGCTATTAAATTTGAGAGTAAGTTAAGACTAAATACTTGCTTCAGATAACATTGAAAATGTATGGTGAGTAACAACCATTATTGTATAATTTTCAAAAAGCATAAATTTGTTGATAAAAAGAAGGCATCACGGCTAAGCATCTCTGTACCTTGGTATATAGAGTGTGATCAGAAAGGTCAAAAGCACTTTAATAATTTTAGGTAAAATATTGATGGTACTACAGTCGTAAAAATTTTGCGCAAAGGGAGCTAATACAGTATACAATACGTGCAAATAATTTCATCAAAATTCAATGAGTCGATCGTGAAATAGAAAATTTTAAATAGGAAATATTGGATTTCAAGTGATCGAATAGGTTAAAGGCACACCCACTAATTTTTAAGCCTGTAATCTTGACGTAGCCAACCAAGTCTCCTGACCTGCTTGGCTAATTATTGGCACTTTTAATAATCAAACAATGTACTAATTTAAACTAGTACATAAGCTAAGTCTAAAAAATATTTTTTGTAATTTAATAAGAGAAGTAAAGTACAAATATTTAAATAAATTTAGTAATCAAACATGTAACTTTAAGAATCTCAGTCCATGTTGACTAGGGCATTGCCAATTGTCAAATAAATGAAATCATCATCAATAATCAAACTATATAGAAATGAAAATTAGTAAGTTCTAAAATTTAGCAATGTACGGGGTACATACAAAATATTGTTTTCAAATAAGTAACATTAAAATTATTTTGCTTCAACCGCTAGAAAGATTGGTGAATTAAAAATATAAAAAATTTCCAATAGAAGTATTTGACACATTTGACTTAATTTCAAAATTTAAGCGTAGATTGTCCTAACGATCATAAATATGACATAGTTAAATCTGGTTCTTTATTTGAAGCAAAATGCTTTCACTTAATGCACTAGCAACTGTCAGGCCTGTTTGACTCATTGGGTAAAGGCGCTAAACGGACTCTAATTGATCGTGAAAATGAAACATCATCAAAAGTGCGTAAAGTGGTCACGCCTTCTTGAATTAAAAAATGCGTCCATGAGCGGGAAAATTTACTTGTGTAAAAGCGTTAACAGGGTGAGTTGCTCAAATCAAATTAAAATACACTCTAAGAATTTATTCACAACAATGTTGACTTTTCTTGCACCATTAAGAAATTATTTAGGTTTACAAGGGTTGCTATCCGAAGATGGTCCCGTATTTTTAGCTGTAAAGTATGTTCCTGCATACGGAACTTTTGGTAAGTTGTATTTGTCGAGGAACGAGTACAAATTAAATGGGGTATCACCAGCGTCTGTCATGTCTTCGAATTGGATTTTTCCTGGTTGCTGGAAAACCAAAACCAAGTAACGATGTTCCCCAGTTCCCGGTTTTGGCGCAGGTAAATTATACTCAAATATAACATTTTCCGCTCCAATCTTGTCTCCACTTGGAAGATTTCCCAGTATATCGTGCAGTGCACTGCGTTGAACCGGTCTTCTTCGGCATGGAACATCCGGATCTAAAGTGAACAAAATCATAACACAAGTTCTATATCAAGCCTCCCAACAAGAAACGTCAAAATTGTTTTACAAATAATTACCAATGATAATAACTGTGTAAAATTTCTCTTCGTTTGATTTTGTATCCTTGGGCCAAGAGATTTTTGTTGGCAAAATTGTAAAAAGGTTCAAATCTACGGCGTCCCCCAAATTAATTTTAATGTCGGGGCCATACTCCAGTTCAATGCAAAATCTTGGTGAATCGGATAATATACTAGGAACAATTTCGCTTTCGCGAAATGCTTCCTTTATTGGACAGTCTTCGCCTGGTGTAGGGCAGATTGGCGGCGCTACAACAGGGCATTCCGGCTTTGGAATTGGTGGACAGATGGGTTTCTCGCAGGCGGGGCAGGGTGGTGGGCCGTAGCCCGGAGGTGGGCCATAGCCCGGAGGTGGGCCATACCCCGGAGGTGGGCCATAGCCAGGAGGTGGACCGAAATAAGGTGGTGGCCTAGGACCACCACCGGGACGATGACCCATGCACTCCATATGAAGAGTGTACTGGAGAATTAAGATGAGGAAAAACTGATTCATGATGAAAAATAAGGGAAAAGAATAACTTCAAGTTTGGATTTTTAACAATATTTATACCTAGTGGGGTTTACATTAACAAGTGTAAATTAACGCTTAACATATTTCGTAACCCCACATTAACATACACAACAGGATGCCATACTTAAATCGAAACCTTACCTAAATCGCCTTTGGTACATAAATTTATGCTGAGCATCAATCAATACATTCATAAATTATGAAACGGATTAAAATTAGTTTCCGTTTCACTCTTCTCGTGGCGTATTGCACGTAGCCAAATTTTATTTTAAAATCGACATCCGCTTTACAGAATCCACCAAAACAACTTACGATAACGTTCTTAAATTCCAGTGCAATAAATTTCAAACGCCATAGAGTAAATTGAAAAAAATAACCATTACTTAGCCTTACGAATCACTTTGAAGAGATTGAAAAAGACTCTTACCACTTAATTTCTAGAAAGAATTTTAAGAAAATTCTTAGAAATTTTTTTTGATACATAAATCCCAAATTGAGCCTCTACCTCTAGATCAACCAAGGTGAAAATTTCATCATTTTTGATTTCATGGAACCAATAAAAACAAAAAATAACTTTGAGAATCATAGCAAAACAATCAAGCTATTCTACAAGGGCTTTTTTATTGTCACTTTTTATTTTTCTGTTCAAACCAATTTTGCTCAATTAAAATAATACACTACTTATAAATAAAACGAGTTTTATATATAATCAAACCTAGTTTTCCAACTTAAAACAAGAAAAATAGAAAAATACCGGGTTAATACTGGTTACTTATTTGCAACTTAGCCTTGCAGAACAAATTTTATTGTAAACTATTTTGACTAAACTTTCTCAAAATATTAAAGTCAGAATTCCAATTAATTCGAGTTAATTAAACTTCCTCTTTTTTGTTTAAATTTAGATGCAAAATAATGATTTGATTAAATTGATAAAAGTGAAACGACGGTTAGTTTACTTGTAATTCCACATCATCCTACACAACAGGATGCCACGTGCCATAAATTATAAAATTAGCTCTTACCATTAGCTAGGACCTGCATTAGTGCAGAAATACTTCCATTGGCAAAAATTTTATTTGTAAAACTCTCAGTGGATGTAATTTAATTTATGCTTTTCTGTATACTGCTTATTGGTTGTACATAATACACAAGATTTTATTTTATAACGGACATATGCTTTGCAAAATGAATGACAACTTAAGACGTATTTTAAAGATCATACGATAATGATAGTGATAACGACATTACAAGATATGTATGTATGTTAAGGAAGTTTTTCTATCCACACCGCTCTGGCCTTTAACGGGCCCATTGCAGTAACTCCATGAAATACACTACTAAAAACTTCTCTTACGTTTACGTTTACAACGCTTAAGTTTAGCTTCCTCAACTCTTTCAATAAAATTAATTAACTGTATCCAATCCTGTATCCTTATCCTTATCCTGTATGTTGGCAAATTTTAGTGTAGAAACACTAGAAATTTAGTTTTTTATTATTGCCTATTTGCAAATTGGCTAGTTTTATTTACGTTTTGAAACAATTCTATAACAAGAATGAGTGTGTTACTTCTTTGCATTTATATTTAAGTTTACATCAAAAAAAAATTATCATGCAAATATGAAAACAATGTCCTACTCATAAGGCGGTGAAGAGTAAGCCACCATTTACTCGACATTCCAAACACTACTCTGCAGTGTTAATTTTAAAGGGAAGCATTCTATCTGATTTCATCTCGTGCGCAGTAACCCAATTTACACTAATTCGTAATCTTTCTAAAAAAATACCAGTATGACAATTTATTATTTTTTTTATTGTATAGCGGTAACATTTTGCGGGCAAATAAAAAGAAACATCCTAACAGCAGCGTAATTATTGAATAAATGCCGCACGTATATAGTTATTTGATGAGCTGCATAGCTAGATTAAAGACAAACATTGTTCCATAAATGCCGCCAAAGTATATCAATCCATTCTTCAAAATTTCTCCTTGCGTTTTTCCATGGACGTTAGTTTTGTTCAAAAATCCTCTAACACCACCTTCAGGATTCCCGGCATTTCCTCTATCTCTTGGCTCTGAATTTTCACTACTACTTGCACTAGCTGACGGCGATTTAACAATATACTGAAACTTTTGAGACGGTGGATTTCCTGAATTTCCTGCATCTCCTCTTTCATCCCTGTCGCCATGTCAGGATTCCTCAGCACTACAAATTGAGCATCTCCATGTTCAGCTGATGGTGAAATTCCTATATTTCCAGGATTGAAACGCTCTAGAGCAGATTTGGCTTCAGCTATATTGTTAAAAAGCCTCTCACTCGATGCTAGCTTTCCTTCATAACCCTCAACAGGGTTTTCAATTACCTCCCAGACGCCTGACATACAATGATATGCTGCAAAGAAGTAAGGGTTTCCGTCTGCATTTTCCTTTTTGTACAAAGCGTACAGGATAGTTATGAAGTTATTAGAGTCGACTTCAATGCCCAGTACAGATGTCGCAGATATTTCAATGTCTGCTGGTAAATTTGACCCAGCGAGTTGTTTTACCATCGGAAAATTATGTTGAAATCCTGAGGGCTCCTCGAGTGCCCAAATCTGTTTGGAATACAAAAATTGCTGGTTATTCTAGATCTGATTATTTTACAGTTTGAGAGGTTTGCAGTTGTAAAAGCAAATTCATAGTTTTGAGACGTTTTACTTATTTATCATACAGAGTCTTTCATATCAAACGATACTACCCTACTAATAATAGTTTGTTTATGCTGAAACCATGAAGAGAAATGAGAAATAAAGTGTGAAATGGAACTAATAGAATTTACGATTGAACTATTGTATTTTTAAATGTAAAGTATTGATATTTGAAACAAAGATTCTATTTCTAATTGAGTTTTTAGATTTAATAATTAATCGAATACTTACCACATTCAGAGTATGGACTGATGCTTGTAGTGAACAAATCCAGAGTGCGAAGAGGAATAGAATTGTTTGGAGTGTGACAAAATTATAGTGTTTTTCAATTTACCTTCAAAGTAATAGGTTGGAAAGTGATAATATCCTGTGGAATGCAAATAAATTTATAGATACAAATTTTTAGGTAGCAATGCTAGGTGTCACTCGCAAATAGGTTTTATCACTGTAATAAAAAAAAATTCTCAATTCATTTGATTGGAAGTAAGTTTTTGTAAATTCAAACTTTATAAAAAAAATTTTTTGAAGCAAATTTACAACCGCAATTATTAAGCACCGCATACGTTGTCTAAGATGTAAGCGGCGGCCTTTGTGGCTACTTGAAGAATATAGACGTCATAGGTTGTTATAATTTACTACTTCCAATTTTAAAGTTGCAAACTACAGCTATAACAATTAAAATCACCCGGGACAGCTCAATTCTCAAGCCTTGTTAGAAATAAAGTAAGTTAGATTGAATACAAACTGCACGTGCTCCTACAATTCTCTAGTTCTTTTGCAACAAATATAAAAATTGCTGAAAATCAGCAGCATTCTCGTTCCTCCAAATACTTTATAAAACGAAGGCTCTGAATGAATAGAATACGTGACTTGCATATAGCTCCTGCAAACCTCTTCTCATCGCCTTAAAACGTAGACACTTTTTACTGAAACACTTAATAGAGTATTAATATGTTTATTATTATTTGATTACAGATGTACCAGGAATAAATAATTTAATTTAAAAAAAAAATTATTGAACACTTTCCTAGTATATATTTTGAAGAGTACGCTTCTCTTAAACTTTAAAACTGGTTTGGCTTTTTTTAAAGCTAAGATTTCGAACGGCGGGCATTTATCGATCAATGCCGATGCAACTGCGTTTGTAGTAATTTCAAACTGTTTAAGTTTTTGTATTGACGCTGGTTAAATTACTGCACAATAGGCCTCAGAACTCGTGTATTTTACTGTAATGTTTAGAGTTACCTGGTACCTACGCTGTAATAATTCCAAGTGTTTAGTTGACCAAAAGACGCACCTTATATGGTTCTGAAAACTACTTCAATTCTGGATTCTGCTCATTNTTTAGTTGACCAAAAGACGCACCTTATATGGTTCTGAAAACTACTTCAATTCTGGATTCTGCACATTTTTAAAACTGAGACTCCGAACGGCGGGATTTCTCGATGAATGCCGATGCAACTGCGGTTGTAGTAATTTCAAACTGTTAACTTTATTAGTACTGACGCTGCTTAATTTACTGCACAATAGGCCTCAGAACTCGTGTATTTTACTGTAATGTTTACAGTTACCTGGTACCTAGGCTGTAATAATTCCAAGTGTTTAGTTAACCAAAAGACGCACCTTATATTGTTTTGAAAACTACTCGAATTCTGAATTCTGCTAATTCTAAAGACTTGGACCTTGAGGGATACGTGTGGGTCACTTAAGGGGTCCTGTGAGGGTGGTAATGTCAAGGGAGCACTCGCGGCAGAGAGTGGGGGGAGTTAACTTCTGTGATTCAAAACAATTCGTTCAACACTACAATTTGTTAATTGAGTTAATTGCAATTAAGTGGGGGTCAGCTGACGGGTTAAAAAATACAAAAGTGAATTTAATCCAACGGGAAAAGGCCGCTGGAGCTCAACTATTAATCATGGACAGGGGAAATTATTACAATACGTAAAATTTCAACAAATTTATTGCTTTGGAAACTGCACCTCCTATCTTCAAGTAATGGTGGAGAAGTCGGACAAATTAATCATAGATTTCTTCATGTTAGTTCAAGTTTTTCAAAAATAAGTCCTTCACGGGCAGGCTTAAGGCTACGTACAATCTTACAATATTAAACATCTCTAGAGTAGTAAATATTCCAGTCATTCGCATGTTTGTGGTGATTCAAATAATAAATTTTACGATTGAACTCCTACTGTTGCTATTCTCAAATTAGGTGTAATTGGCTCAAAACAAAGAGATATTTATGAAAACTTCTGTGAAACCTACGCCCCTCCAGTGTTAGTTAAATAGGAATTCAGAGTAAAACTTCACAAAAAGGTTTCGTAACATAAATCGGTTGCGGTCGAGATAGAAATGCTAATCGAAACTAAAAAATAGCCCACTTTTAAGGTACAGCTGAACAGGTGCAACGATTTTGAAATTTTTTGTTTCGCAAATGTGTCTACTATAAAACTTGGTCTGGAAATGAATCAACAAGATATTCATAAAACTAACCAATGTTTTAAGGAAACTTTTGTAAAAGCGTTAAATTTCATAATTTAATTGTAAAATAGCTTATCATTAGGATTTATTTGTGCATGTTTTTGTTCCTTCCAGACTTGATAGTTTCATGAAAAAATTTACCTTATATAGTCTTGTTAAATGGGGTTATCGTTGTGAATTGTATTTTTAAACAAAACAAGTTTTAGAAGACGTTTAGGTTTAAAAAGTTTAACCAAAATGAGTCAGACACCGTGACCAAAGGATGAATTTAGCTTTAATTTTAACACTAAAACTTTCCAAAACTAAATGAAAAAGATTGTGTACAAAAACATTTCAAAATACAATGTTCAAAAGATCATGCTAGATCCATGACATTATCATGATCAACAGAATAAATAATATGCTGATAGTGCACATAGAATTTTTTTTTATTATTATAATCAACTATAAACCGCTGTAAAGCACAAAAGTAGCGTATTATTATTGTTACAAAAATCAAACAATTTTGCTTAGAAATTTTTGGTTAGATGCCTCATGTCTTGTAAAAGGATGCTCTGTGGTCTTTGGAACCATTTTTACTTTTTATTTCGTGCAAAAATAGTAGACAGTCAAATGTCAATCTACGGTCATCGGGTTATATTAAAGTCAGCGGGCCATTTTGGGTGTGAATGAAGATTCTTATTTTGACCTTAGTGGACTTTTTTCTATTGGTTGTTAATTTGGAGGTCAATGTGAGCCTTACAGAAAATCGCCCAATATAAACATTGTTCCTCCAAATAAAAGGAACAACTTTTGTAGGGACTATTTTGCATGTTGCCATTTGAACCGCAACGGGTTTACACAGAGTCAATCAAAAATAAACTCGAACATCGTGAAAACATTGCATCATAGAACTTATTTCCAAAAACAGACAATGCTGGTATTCAGACAGACGGACAGACCGAAAAAAACATGTTGTAGCTTCCTTTTTACTTTCGATACATAATAAATATTCTCACATGCATGAAAAGAAAATGAAAATGGTAAATATGCTCAGACCGAACCAAAATTGGAGGATATTAAAAAATTAAAGTGCATCCGAGGCCGACGTCATATAGAAATTTAGAAAACAATACTTCGTATTTGCGCATTAGAAATGCACTAAATTAAATAAAAGTAGCTATACAATACGTTGCTTGTTTTTGTAATGCAAATAAGTCGATAACAATTGATAAATTTAGTGGCACGAGAAACATAAATGAAATGTCAAACAGTTGTAGTTATAGAAATTTAAAGAAGCAAAATTAAATTTGCCAAATTGCAAGAGTTTATTAGGTTCAGTAATTTTGCAAATTGCTAGACAATCAGTTAGTCCATGTTTTTAAAATTTGACTGATAGAAACCGTATCTGAGAAATGAAACTAGTAATTCAAAAAAGTTACTTTTTTGGCAATTTGAGCTTTTTGAATCAATGATGTATTATTTAGATTGGCCTAGCTGTGGTGAATGTCTCGCCTTGTCCGTGCGCCGCACATTTGTTGCAAGGGCATCGGCGCAGAGATACATGCCAGTTGTCAGCACTGTACAAATAGAAGAAGTTGTCATAGCCAACAGAGAAGTCCTCAAAGCGCATGCCACGCCCATTGCAGTTATGTTCATGATGCAAAATGACGCAGTTTCCGTTAGTGAGGATAGAAGAAATTGTCTGATATGCGCCTGCCGGAAATTCTACGCAAGAATCGTCTTCTGGCAAATCAACCTTCCATGACGGACCTGGAAATATACCCATCAATTTGGTAATTATGGACAAAAGTGTTTGCAAAATGAACAAATATGTAGGTGCTTACCTTGATGGTATCTGTAGTCAAAGAGTGTTACATGGTCCACAAACCCCTCTTGCGGAAGCTGCGACGCAGCAACTCCAATCAAGCAGACTAAAACCGTCAACGAATTCATGTTACCTAGTTCAGCTTTTTGAAAATTTTTAAAAAATTAGGTAACTATTTTTTATTTGAACGTGACTCTAATCCATTTTTACTATATATAGCTGCAGGAGAAAAGGTATCTCCGCCACAAGCCCAGGCTTGGTTCCTGCTCATCAAAGATAAGGACTTAAGTGCATTCTACTTCTAGCGTCTGCCAATTTAATTGGATACTTACCTATGAAGATAACGTAATTAAAACTTAAGTGGTTTGGCATCAGCTCACCTAAGGCAGATCCGGTAACCGCAATAATTCGACTAATGTCATTTCCTGGTTTCCGTTGCTGTGCACGACTGGTTGCTAATTTGAGTGAGTGATGTAAAAAAAAATGTTAAATTATCTAAAGTAAGAAATTAAGAATAAATAGTTGTGGCCTTATACAAATCCCCCTCCCTAATTTTGGGTACTCGGGTATACTGCAAAACTCTGTAAACATGTACCACGTGCAGTTCAAAATTAGCTAATCTCTTAAAAACAGTAAAAACGTTCTCATTGCAATGATTATGATAAGTAGACGCTTTAAAAACGACGTTGTGCATACAGGCATATTTTATGAAAAAATATTTCCGAATGTAATACAATTTTGATGGCAGAAGTTTTAGCAAAATATTAATTTCAATAATAAAATTTTATTTTAATAGATAATTTAATATTAATTTGTAATTATGAATCATAACGATTGACTTTTGTTTAACGTTTTGTGTATTATATGCACGAAAATTTGAACCCATATGCCCATAATTTTTTATGATTACCGCTAAAACGTTGAATAGCGGCGAGAAGTGGTAATCGAATTATTTTACACAGTACTTTATATCAACAAAGACAATTCCCAGTGTAAGGAATGTATTTAGTAATTAATTAGGAATTTTTCTGAGCTTTTTAGAAACCATAGTTTTATTTTTTTTTAAATTCAAATTTTGCTTAATGCAAACTAATGTAATTAGTCAGCAAAAAAGGTGCCTCTGATAATCAAGTCACTCAACAACCGTCGATAAGCGATAGTAAAACATTTTTCGCAACAAGAAAATCCCTTAAGCAAAACGAGGCACGTAATTTATATTCACTTTTTTTGGTACAAACAAACATGGAATAATTTTGATCAAAACTTGTCGAATCCTATTATCATTTTTAGGGTATAGATGGTAGTTAAAGTGCACAATGGTTTTCCATTTGAAATTTAAGTAGAATTTTTTTTGCATAATTGTACAATGAACTCAAGTTCAAAGGATTTCTAAGAATGCGACTGCAATTGTTCTGCACACGTGTCATCGATTTTATTCTGTTTTGATAAACTCCAATTGTCTCTGATTTACCGCAAATAACAGCACATTACACTTTATATTGCTTGTTAGTTTAAGAAGCAACTTCAACTATAACAATCGTTATTTGAGACACCAACCAGCAAGCAAAACCAGGAGCTATTCAACATGAAAATTGTACGATCTCGCGCAAATCATGTATTTATTCATGTAACCGATATCTCTGGGATAAGTTTTCTATGATTGAGACTGCATAATAAATTTCAATTTCAGGATAATAATATAGGGACTAAAACTATATATGTCAAATTGAACTTTTTAATAACATTTTTTCAGATTTGGCTCTTTCTGATGTTCACGGCGATTGTGACAAATGAATCTAACGCTACAAAGCTGGAAGTGGATAGTTCAAATAGTTTTTGGGACGGCGACTTGAGTCAATGCAAAGCCAAAGTCAAAGAATTGGAATCTGACTTAAAATTGGTTCGTACAGGAGTCAGGTCACATTTTGACGATAAAAGTGACTCGTACGAAGTGACAATTTGTGAAGGCAAATCAACTCGAATAACTTGTTCGGAAGAGAGGGAAATCAAAATTGTATATGCTGACTATGGACGACATGACAAGACTACATGCGCACATGTAGCAGTAAAGGACACTTCTTGCTCAAGCGCGGCGACGCTGCCATACGTAAAAAAGACGTAAGATCTCTTACACTTATGTCAGAATATGCAACAATGATACTTACTTACAGAGTGTTTTGATAAATTTGAACTGAAAATATATAATTTTGCAAATTTTGCCTTTTCTAATTGATGCAGATGTGAGGCTGAGAGTTCCTGTGAGCTTGCAGCAGATTTTCGTCAGTTTGGAGATCCATGCTTTGGAACCTACAAGTATCTAAAGGTAGTATACAAGTGTGTTTGAAATTTAGGATGTATTAATTACGTTCTACAAAAATTTCATTAAAATGCTATACTAAACTGGCTGAGAATATACGTTGCTTCGCGAATTTATTTACAGTATTTGCCAGGAGAAGACGTTTTTATGTTTCTAAATAAATGACTTTCAGAGGGTCTTTTGAAATGTATGTTTAACGTATTCAATCATACGACACGGAAAAGCACCAATGCAAACATTGTTTTGCTAGATGACAATAAGTATTGGGTGAATGAAGAAATTTTTTGTTACGTTTTAATTCCGAGTCGACACAAATGACCTAGAAAGGAAAAATGTTATGCTTGTTACATTTTGATTGCAGGAAGCCGTCAAAAATTTCCAAAATAGGATTCTGCTTCACTGGATTAGAGTTTTTCTTTATATTGTTTTCTCTCAAGCTAAATTTAACTAGCAAAAATCAGGAAAAATTACTGTGAAGAATAAACATTTTCTTCAAAATCATTCACTTCAAACTGTTGATTTACAAAAATCGAACAGTTAAGGAAATAAGCTGTCACCAATGATTAGTTCGAATAGTATGAGTTAGTATATCAATGATTTGCGATGTTTCAGGCTCTCAACAATGACACTAACTTTTGGCATCATCGTGTGCAAACCTCGACCAGTTAACAAAAATGGTTATTTACTTGAATTGGTTTTTGTTTAAAATGTCATTATTAATGACTTGTACGACATCATACATCTAAGATTTAAAAAAAATTAAACTTTTTTCAGCAATTTTGTTTTATTTTTATCAGAGACTTTTTTAGTTACATTCATAGCATCCACATTCATCTTTACATAACAATTGTTTTGAAGGGCAATTGTAGTATGCTTGACTGTTATTGCAGTCCGACACCCACATCATCCGTGGATAATTATTTGCCTGTTACGAATCCGGACAATCAAAGTTTTTCAAAATTGCAAATAAGCAGATACTGATTGTATATTTGACTTGATTGAATTGGTATTGGCGTTTAATTACATGACGGGTTTTACAATACAATTCCAAGACAAATCTTCAGCTTAAAAATAATTTAGAACCGAAACCTTGCATTCATACATTCTAGCATTTCACAATAATTTACTGTAAAGTATCCAATTACAGCCGGATGTAAACTAGATGTTCTGAATTACTCTTTATTTT
Organism: Bilobella aurantiaca; assembly: GCA_021029175.1. Classification (NCBI taxonomy): domain Eukaryota; kingdom Metazoa; phylum Arthropoda; class Collembola; order Poduromorpha; family Neanuridae; genus Bilobella; species Bilobella aurantiaca. The sequence goes on along the minus strand of VYYI01002865.1, from coordinate 108 downwards.
AATCACTCAAGCGCCAATGTTTATAACTCAGCCCCTCCGAAGAAGAAAAAGCCAATTCGTAAATTAAATAAATAAACAAAAATCAACAAACTTTTTCAACAAACGTCG
>VYYI01002864.1:0-13630 GCA_021029175.1 Bilobella aurantiaca | reverse complement strand
TTTCATTTGCCAACACCAGTTCTGCTCGTTAGTCTCCTCTCTGAAGGTATCTTTCCTCATGTCTTCGTAGGCGGCATTGGGTAATGACAGAGCATTTGAGTTACGGAGGACCCTGCACCTTTGCTGGTAGTAGAGCTTAGCAAACCTCAAACTTGATTGGTGGTATTCCTGTTTCAAGGCGAACAAAATAGCGTGGGGTAGAGATGGGAACCCCAAATGCATTCTTCAAGTACCTTTGCTGTACTTTTTCCAGTTTATCACAATGTAGTGATCTCCAAATTCCAGCGCTGTAAAGTGTAGAGGAGTGTAGGATTGACTGGAGCAACTTCGTAATCGTTTCTAAGTGGAAACAGCGAGGGAACTTAATGGCTGAACTCAATGCGGCTGCAGCTGAGTGTCCTTTGTTGAATATTAGTACAAAGTCTCAATTGTGTTAATAATTTTATTCAACAAATCGTAGCTAAAATTAGTATTTGAAACAACTGGTTATTCTGAGTGATCGTGCAACATGATTGTATGTTGACTCAAATAAGAAATTAGCTCGTATGTGTCTTAATATAGATCAGAAACTAGTGCGATTGCGGTAAGTAACAGTTTTGAAATTAGAATGGCTGTGCTATCGTATAACTTAGAAATGAGTGCGGTTGTCATATAACACAATTCAAAAATTGCAGTATATATGTCAGCACGATATCTGAAACACTCCTCTAACAACAAGCTAGCCAACGACAATCCGTTAAATATACTCCACAAAATAAATATTCTGGTTAGGCTGAGAGAGAGGTTGAGTCGTTTGGGATGTGTTCTATATCTTTCCAGAGCTTCAGCAGTTTTAAGTATTTTAGAATTGATCAAAACAAATTGAAAGTAATTTGTCCATTCTTGATAAATTCCTGACTCCATCAATGTCTGAAATACAAGGTAGAATTTGTGGTGCAAGTAGTCAAGCTTTGCTGTTGGGTTAACAATAATTATAGCCTCCCAATTTGCAAAAAATCTTTCACCAACTGTAAATTCCGTTACTCTACTATTTGGGTATTTTGAAGAATTAAATAATTCCCGATATTGCAGGGTGGAAATAAATTTATTTAACTTCAACTCCGTCTTAATTGTTGTTGTTCTCCTACAACGTTGTAGCAGTGCAACTTCTTTTTCAAAGTCTATTAGGCTATTAACTTCAGCCATCATAAATGATTTGGGCAAACCTATCCAGCCTATCGATTCGTTTTGGTGAACACTACTCCAAGCATCATTATTTAACCGAGTAATAGTTTTCATATAGTCGCCAGCACACGATGACGCATTTGGTAATTTTGGATTTAGAACATATTCTAGAAGCTTAAATTTTTCAGATGTGACTGGATACTGTTTGCAACTATTTTGAAACTCTTTATATTCGTTTCCAGTATTACCGAAAGGATTTTTGTGTAAATTAAAGCAATGACATATAGTAGGATCCATTGCAATTGTTTCCCAATTTTCCATTTTATAATCGTCTTCTAACCGTGAATCAATTCTGAAAATCAGAAGAAAATCTTCCATTTGACTGATACTCTTCCAAGTATGGGTGGTTTTAGGTGGGGTTAAAATGTATGATGTAAATAACCCTTTATAACCGTTCACAATTACAACGACAACTAGGAGCCACGTACCAAATACTATTTGGTACTTGTACATTAATTTGTATGAAAGTAACACCTTTTCATTACAATTTGGCGAGATATCTACCAGTACACAAATCGAAGATTGGAAAATATTATAACTAATACTGCCATAATTTTGTTTGTATAAACTTGTAAACGATGTTAAGAAAATAAGTGCACCAGGTATAAGCAGTACTGAGAATGTTAAAATAAATAACCAGCTACTTGCATCAAATGGTTTAAAGTAAGTTGAAAATGAACCAGCTAAACGTTTTGACGCAACACCATCACATGTAGCAAATCGATGGTAGTATAAGTTAGTATGCACAACATTGACGCGATAGAAAAAGTTGCCTTTTCGATAGACGTTGCGGCCTAAGTAATCAATTTCCATTGTCATCGAAAAAAATATATTGTATCTCAGCTGGGAAAGAAAATTATAGATATCTGCAACAATACAATTTTGCGATATGCAGCTTTTTGTATAGGTCAACATGTTTAGCATTATCAGAGAACTAAAAAAAAAAGTCCATATCTGCGACATACCATCCTCCCACAACGTCCTGACGATTTTCTAAGTTTTCGTATAGCTGCATCAAACGTAAGGGTGAATCATACAAATGCAAATTTAGAAAAGATCTTACTGTTGTGTTGTCGCTTGAGCAAGATGACAGTGTAACATTTGGATTACCTCCACGGCTCAATGGCTCTAAAACTTTTAGAGTAAGTATTGGATCAAAACACGTTTCTAAGCTTTCTAAGCTGCAAAACGGGTTTTCAGAGAGATGTTGAAAATGTGTTGGGTTTGTGCTTGCAATTTGATGCTCAGTTTTTATTATAATAACAGGTAGTGGTTCATGTGGTTTGTTTGAGTAGTCTCGGATTGATATGTCTCGTAAAATTACAAATCCAATTCGGTGAAATTTTGCGTATCGCAAGTACTCCTTGTTTTCATTCGGATTACGTTCAGAGAGTAATCTCTCAATAATTAATCTACCATAAAATAAAAAAATGTAAACGCTGCAGTAATATTGTTCTCGAAACGTGTCAACTTTAATATCTGTTAATTTGATCATAGGTGTCCGCGCAAAACTACATTGTTCTCGATATATTTTGACACCTCGTTTAAATCTTGTACTACAGTAGTAATAAGTAAAGGTAGAATTGGTTTTCTGATTTCTGTATCACCATGATATACCACATGTATGCGACAATTGGATAGCTTGTCAAAAATTTGATTCAATGTCAAGTTCCTGTTTTTAGGTGTAGTGATTCTTAGTCCACTTCCTATTACACCAAGAGTAAAAAGTATGATACAATTGCGGACATACAGAATTTGTCTACTTAATATTACACGTAACGATTTAACCATTATCCTGCGAAAGTTGAAGGACTAAGAAGGAATAAGTATTTTAGAAGAATGAGATTGCATGTTTTTAAGATATGTCGTTTTACAATAATTAAAACTGAATAATCCAAAACCTCTTTTCTTAATTAATTCGTGCATTTGTGAGTTGAAGTAAGGTTGATCCCCGCCCATTGTCGCCCCCTGTTTAATTTTAAGCGCTTTTTTGCAACTTCAATTGTCGCCCCCCATTGTCGCCTCTTATGATTTTACTTCTCTACACCAGAATGAGAAGAGTTGATTATGATCTGGCAACAGCGCTTGCAACCTCAATTGTCGCCTCCCAATGCATTTTCACCGTATGTATGGCCGAATTTAAGTTTGTGTTTATTAATTTTTCTAGGCTTTATACTGTCACGGGCACTTCCTGTGCCACAGTGAACTCTCATTGTGGTCAACTGTGCTGTGGGTGGTGCGCTCAACTAGCGGAGCCGACGCGACAACTTGCTTGGCAACAAGTGCTAGACAGGACAAACGACGAATGACGATTGCAAATAATTGTTTATTTGCTAGATCTATGACTAGGGTGGGGTCAACAAAGGTCAAGGTGGGGCAACGCGTTACTTGACCATGGGCCAGAGGTCTGGACTAGACATCGGATGACTGAACAAAACAAGACGGTTAACCAACCATTAATAAGTCAGTAATTTCTTTCTCTAGGTGCAGTGACGAGTTCATTTCGATACTCCTGGAGCCGGAGGGATGTAACTTGGGGTTTATTTTATGTTTCCGACAAGCGAAGCGAGGAGGGGCAGTTTATAAGGATTTCTGGGAGTGGACATAGGAGTAAACAGTAGGAGTGAACATACCCTTCCTCTGCTTGACATCAGCCAACATAAAGTATTAAACCTAGATAAGTTAATAAACCCAAACTAATTAAACCTCAAACAAATTAAAACTCAAACAAAATAATAAACTTAAGCTTTTAAACACTAAAAACTCAAAGCGTAAGTTCGGCCGTACTTACAGTATTAAGCCTAGATAAATTAATTAACCCAAACATAAATTCGGCCGTACATACGGTGAAAATGCATTTGGAGGCGACAACGGAGGTTGCAAGCGCTGTTGCCAGATCATAATCGACTCTTCTTCCTGTAGTGTAGAGAAGTAAAATCATAAGAGGCGACAATTGAAGTTGCAAAAAAGCGCTAAAATTTGAACGGGGGCGACAATCAACCTTACTTCAACCCATTCGGGTTCCCTTACTGGGTTCATTCGGAAAAGACAAGGTATGGGAACCTAACTTTAAAATCAGTGTTAAATACCGTCCTGTCCTAGGACGGGCGTGTTAGGCTAGCAGGTTGAAGAATAGTAGTTGTTAATCGGTGAGTTGTGTAAGCGGCGTGAAAGGCTATGCAACTGCGTTTCATTGTCACGTTTATTAATTGTTAGTTCAAAAATTATTTATTTATATTTTAGGAATTTATTTATTTGATTTGAATCAAATTTTGTAATCAAGTTTGTATTTTTTTTGTTGATACAGTTGGTATGTTAAGTTTATTGATTTTTCAAAAATAATTTTTATAAAAAAACAACAACAACTTGGGCTTGTGTTTGGGATGCTTGTGATTGCGTGGGCAGTTATACGTGTACAAAATGAGTCATTTACTAGATGGATGATGTAATTTAAATAAGAGAATGTGAGGCGAGATACAAAAATATCAGTTGACGTTTAACCACCTTTCACAGAACACATTGAACTGTCGGGAAAAACTCCACTTTACAAAATTACGCAGTCAGCACTGAATTACTATAGAAACCAAAATTGGAAATTTCTTTGGCAGTATCTACAGTGCGTTTTTTTGGGAAAGTTGAAATGAAAATTTTAGTAGTTGGACTCGACGCCGCTGGGAAAACAACTCTACTCTACAGGCTCAAAATTGATGAAGTGATTACTACAATTCCTACACTTGGTAACTAACAAAGATTTTCAAATTAGAATAAATTATTGGGAAACTAATTACAAAATTATTTTGAAATTAAATCACGTGACTTGTATCAAGGATTTAATGTGGAGACGGTTGAGTACAAAAACCTAAGTTTCGTGGTGTTTGATTTCGGCTTCCGAGAAATGCTTCGACCTCTTTGGAGACCGTACTATGAGGGTACGAAGGTGAGGTCAGAGGTCAATTAATTCGGATCTCAATTTGAAATTTAAAATTTTTCAAAAAATTTCAATTTTTAAGAGTATATTTACATAGGCACTTATATTTGTTGTCGATTCAACTGACCGAGAGCGATTAGCGGAGGTTTCCAAAGAATTGAATATTTTGTTGAGAGAGGATGATCTGCGTGATGCTGCCTTGCTAGTCTATGCCAATAAACAAGTTAGCGAAATTTATTAGTTTAATAACGAATGCATTCATTTTACATTAGAGTTAAGTGAACTTAATTATTAATTAACTTTAAGGACTTGCCAGCAGCAATGAGCAAGGATGAAGTGTCGGAGGCACTTGGGTTGGAGGCAATAGCCAATAGGAAGTGGCATATCGAAGGGAGCAGTAGCTTTACTTCGACCGAGGGACTCTACGCAGGACTTGAATGGCTTGCAAACGTACTTACTTGGAGAAGAAGTTAATTAATGCAAATAAACCGTTACAAACGCAAGTAACCAAGTAGCGTACAGCACTCATATAAACAAATAGGGGTAATTTCGGGAGACTTAATTATGAAGGAAAAGTTCAGGGTCACTTTGATTATCAAAACGATAATAAATAATTATTTCATAAGAAAATAGAAAAACTGCAAAAACCCTATTTGTGAGTTTTGGAGGTCACGGAGTCACCTAGATCATTAAGACTATAATAAACTTTCATTTATCACCAAACTAGCAAGAAAAACAAACGCTATTATTTAGAAGTACAGAGAAGAGATATATCAATTATAATTTCATCAAAGACTACAATTTGTTTTAGTCATACTAAGAACTCTATTTAATCACACCTTCTGTTTTAATTTGAATTCAGCGACATAGTTGCAGTGACGATATTTGAAACAAAGTAAAATCAAAATCATAGTTTTGGTTTTGGTCGAGACTAAATAGTTGTAAAATTGAGTTTTGGTTTATATTAGAAATAAATAGATTCCGGCAATTCGTTGTTTTCAATGAATCCAAACAAATAGACTGTTAAGTAATTAGCTACTCTTTTCCTTTTTATTATTCTGTCTCTTATTACAATTTAAATTTACTTCAATTCAATTACTGTACTTTAATTAATTTTATTGACAAGAATGATTGCTCCTCGAGAAAAAACGCGAGACCCTTTGTGATACTTTTGGTGAATCCTTCGGAATAAGACAATATTCTAGTGTGCATTCCACCACATTCATAAACTAGTCTAGTTATTCAAAAAAATTGGAACCCATGGCAACTTTAAATTTTAATGAATTTACTTTTGTATGGCAGGTATTAGACCACCATATGTAACAATAACAGCAGGCATAAGTAAGTGTAAATGCTTAGAATCCGTTTTCTCTGCCGGTGCTAGAAGGTAATTAAGTTGTAGGTACTGCTGATAAATCAAAATTTTATGGGTAGAGCACAATTGATTGGTTTTTGAGCAACTATTATGATGATTATTTAAATTAAAGAACCTGAATTGACACAGGACAACTTATTTTCAAATGAAATTAAGCGTGTATTATCAAGACAATTAACCCCTGCAACTGTATGAAGGACCTAAAAATAGTAGCAAATGAAATGGAGAGCCAGAAATTCTGGACCTAAAATAAATAGTTATTTATTATTTAAATTGTTCATTTCAATTAAATTTAAGTCATTTAAGTCATTCAATGAATCACGAGTGTTTCCAAACAAGAAATTGCTCCAATTGATGTTTTAAGGATAGAAACTATGCAACATATATTGCGCGCATGCATTATCGTGCATATTACTATGTGTAGAAGATGATTCATCTAGTTGATATGTGATGTGATTTCAATAAAACCAGATAACTCAAAAATCAGTTGCTGTTGGCACTACGATTAGCTGAACACATTCAATACAAGTAACAACTGAATTCAATCGTAATTTTCGCAATCAACACTTTACTATTTCATCAAAACCCAATTGAAAATTCAATTTTGAAAATTTTTGCAAATATCTACAGCGGATTCTTTCTCATCAGTCATAATGAGGATTGTAATAGTTCGGCTCGACAACGCTGACAAAACAGCGATTCTCTACAAGCAGAAATTGGGGGAAGTGGTTACTACAATTCCATTAATTGGTAAAGTAAAAAATAAAAAAAAAGAATGCTTAGAACATAATTCCTCAAACAGTATGTTTAAAATTAGCTAATTTGATTAAAATTTATTAAATCACTATTGAAAAAACGTGACTTACAAAAGGGTCCAATTTTGTGACACTCGAATACAACCACATTAGTTTTGTGTATTTTTGACCATAAAATCATTTTTTTAACATAAAGTATATTGCCTTTTGCAAGAACTCCAGCTTATTTCCATTAATTAGTTCAAATGTCTTAATTAAATTTAATTATGCTACTTATTCCAATTAAGTGTAATCTTGTGAGAGATCTTAAGCAAGAGTCCTTGTAGAATAGATTAGATAAAAAAATCCTTAATGATTTCACTCGGTAGCAATTACTGTTTGAGTTTGACGCTAAGGAACTAAAAATACATTTGCAAGCAGTAATTGAGCATTAATTTCGCTTAAGTGTATCCGTATATGTTTGTAATCATTTTTGGGGAGTAACTTACATTGACATTTACTGTTTTGCTAGGATACCAATTCCTGCAGCTACCCTAAATACGCGAATATAACGCACCCGTTATGTAAGAATATTGGACTGTTTGTGAACACAGGATGTTTTACAAGATATTTTTTTAAACTCATAGTTCTAAAAAGTTTGACTGACTCATCTTTAAGTATTATGGCCGGTTCCACCAACGCCGGTTAACTTTAATCGCCGATTAAAACTTAATCGGCGATTAGTAGATTTTAATTGGAGAAATTCGGGGAATTAACTTTAACCGGAGATTTAACCGGCGGAGGAGTACATTCGATTGGTGTATCGCTCCAGCCGATAGGTGTAGCGGTTGTCGAGATAATTAACTTTGAAGTAGGAACTACATTTAACTTAATCGCAGATTAGCTTAATCGGCAATGGTGGAACCGGGCATTAGAGCTTCACAATTTGCAATATGAAATCTGGTATTGTTAGAAAATTTTCATATTTTGCTCTAAAGCAATCTTCTAACTTCAATTCATGCTATGCTGGACACTTCGTAGCAACTACCGCAAGTTCAATTGCTCACTAAAATAATGCATAAAATCGTTCGCTGCCGGTTTCTTAAATTGAACTTGAATTTCATCTCGTGTGCTGAACACTAAACTAGAAATAGAAAGTTGTGAAGAAAAGGATTGCATTACAAAATTGTAGTTTAAATTGTATTTTAGCTTAAAAACAATTCCGTTAAAAGTTGTGACAACTGCACCCAATAGTAGCATGTTGATGTGGCAGACTAAAGTAAGGATTTTTTCTGTCCAAACCACAGCAATTTTATGCATTATTTTTTATCAAAAAATTTTGTTTTAAATTGTTAAAGACAATTTATTTCAAATTATGTTTACCCACTTGTGCGACGGTAATGACATTTTCTAGGTAACTACTCTCGATAATGCTTTTCCTGCTGCGCGCAATGCTCGAGTGCGCGCTATAGGGGCTAATTTATAGCAACAGAATTTTTAACCAATTCAAATTACAATTAAAGAGATAGGAGTATGAGTGTTATAATGCTCTATTGTTTTTTCTTCTTAGCAGTATTGCTCTAGGTTATAAATTTAGGTTTTGTGGTGAGTTAAGAGTTATATTATTAAAGTGGAACTACTGAAATTGTGTGCTAAACTAACATTCACGTTTAAATCAAAGCTTTTACTACGGCAATTTTTTTTGTAGAATACTGTCGTTTTGTGCTGCCTGCTCGTCTAATCGTAATAGAATAAGATGTAAGTAAAGACCGCAGATTTGAGGATTATAAACAGTAAATCTAAAAACCTTAAGCTTCACTAGCGTTTATTTTCCAATTTTTACCGTCCAGTATAGTTTTCAATGCATTATAAAACTCTTGCACAAGCGTATCAAATTGCGACTTGTTTTCAAAATTATCAGCCAATCCGGCGACGGTTATGTTCGCCTGTCCATTGTAAGGAAGCATTGTGACTGTTAGCCAAGGATTTAGAAAAGGCGGAATGTAGTAGTTCACATCCAAAACTCTGTTGCCCAAATAATCTGTAGCACTACCAGGGCCTGGCATACTTGAAAATACAATGCCCTCGAACTCGTATACATTGGGTACAAAAAGTTTTATAAAAAGTGCAGACGGAAAAACACTTCCAATTGTCCACAATGCTGCTGTTACTTTTCCTGACACAGCTTCTTTGGATTTGCTTAGCTCCTTGTTGCATTTTTGAAGAGCGGTTTCCAGCGTAGCGCATTTGATGGGTAAATTTAGACTCAGCAAAGCTCTGAAAAAACGGAATTTTTTATTATTATTAAGGCATTTCAAGTAAAATTACACCAATTTTTTTTCTAGTTTAAATGAAGCCTTCTGAACAACTAGCTGACGAAAACAGGTCAAATCGACGCGTAAATAGATTTGCCTTGCCAAGATTACCTTCCAAGAGTTTTGCAATTGGATTGACAATGTGAAAGCATAATTGGCGGTTTCGCCATGTTTCACCATTTGTCAATGCAATTGCTTCACACAAATACAAATTGAGTGATTTGTGCATTGGCAAATGGAAAAATGTATCCTTCAAGTTGACATATTGTGGTTTTATATTATGTAATATTGTAATATTAAATTGTTTCGGACAGTCTATGTATGCAAAAAGTTGACAACTTGTAATTTTGATAGCTTTTTTTGCCCTTTATTCTTACATATTGTTCCCGATCATTTCATTGGCAGTTGATTTAGGAGGCGCAGCAGTGAAAACTGAATTGATCCAATCAAAGTCCTCGGCTTGATCAAGTTTTCCAATTATAGTTTTACTTAAAGCGTAAGACAGAGCCGTAATGTTTGCAAGTGTGATTGAAATCTGTGAACTACATTTAAGCTCTCTAAAAGCCGCCATTGGAAATTTCCATGGTTTTTCCACAAAATATTCTTGAGAAGTAAACTGAGTCGGAAAATTCCTCTTGTTCGCTTGCTCTGATACATATGTTCGTGGTAGAGCAACGGTGTTATTGTAAAATTTTCTCAAACGTTGAACCACCGTTTTTGGCTTCAATTCTGCTGTTTGGATTTTCCGTTTGTAAAAATTGTTACCATTTGAACTGCCTCTTTTCACTATGTTATGGAAACTAAATCCATCCAAGTAGGAATGATGCCCTCGAAAAACAATAAGGGTTTTGTCTTCGTTATTAAATCGTGGGACAACCACAATTTCCCATAATGGAGAATTTGGCAAGATCGGTGCAGCGTTGGTCGTTTTAACGAAATCCATTATAGATTCATCGCTGACAAACGTCTCTGCTGTGCGAATGTGATTTTGTAGCTGAAACTGTTCATCTTTGACAAAAACGTAGTACCCAAACTTTTTGGTTATTCGCTGCTGTAGTTTTTCAAAAATTAGCCGTCCAGTTCCGTCTGTCGCTGTAAAAATTTCTTTCTGAAAGTGAGCTCGTATGATTTCCGCAGTTAAATTTCCGTGCACAGTACAATACATTGGAGTAAATTTCCTAGGAGCTAAATGAAAGTCCTTTTTCCTTTCAAACGACATAAAGAAAACGTCCACTGGACTTAAAAACTGGAACTCTTTCACGGAACATGAAATGACAAGTTTTGCCAAACATTTCCATATCCAAAATACACTTGCAAAGGTTAACAATGTAATGACAACAGGGATGGCAAGAGTAAACCAAAATATATCTTTGCATATAGACCAGATTTTCATTTTGTTTTGAAACTTATCGTTGAAATTGTAACAAAAAATATATGGTTTTCCAAGCAATGAAATTAATTACTGAAATTAATAGTACTACTTTTTGTTTTAGTATATTTGCCAAGACCTTTGGTTGGTCAGAAGTATTTGCCTATTCAATCTTTCAAAGATTATTCAGATATATTAGCATGAAGCCTGGGAATCTTGATGGTAATTAAATACAATGTATAGATTTTTGTCAGACTCTTGTTTGCCTTAAGCACAAGACAGATTAAAACTTTAGTAATTAAAATTAATTAACCTTTTTTTCTTTCTAATCTATAAACTAACTATAACTCATGAAGATGAAGGTTATTATAACCGCACTGTGTTTCACGTAAACTCCGCACAAGCTACTGATTTACTAAACTAAAAGTTAAAACGTTAACGTTTTTTACCCAATAAGAAAATATATATATAGGCAAGCTACATAGACGTAGGCATGTTTATCATATTGACGGTATTTGTTCAGTGTTTCAAGAAGCTTATTGCTTTAAAATATAAATTCTTTCAATTTTGTATGTTGTTGATATCAACATGTTGTTAGCCAGTAAAATATTACGTGCAAATTTTTAATTAGGCACTTTTATTTTTAAAACGTCGTCATCTCCTATTAAAGTCAAAGCGAAACAAAACTAATCAAAGTGCCGTGAAAGCAACATTCTCATAAATTCCGTCAATTTTTCGTCAGAACCAACATTGGCATTAACGATGATCTCCTATACTACTCTATTAAAAAAAAATTAGCGCCATTTTTGATGCCCCTAGTTAACACACTAATTTTTCAAGCAGTTCAATTCAGGGTGTCCTGGTTTAAACCAATTGGTTTAAACCATTGGTTTAAACCATAGTTTTAATCAATTGGTTTTTTTAAATAAACCATTGGTTTAAACCAAAGCAAAAATTAGCCCTAAAATCATCCGAAAGTTAGTAAAATTTAAAAATTGTACTAAATTTTCACCTATTACTTGTCAAAATCAAAGTCATTATTGATTTGGAATGATGCCTTAACAATAAATTTACGCGCAAAAACGCTCCCTTGAGCTTGCAACAATGGATTTTGGTGAAACGCAACTGTGTTTGTTCAGAAATTTGTCGCTTCTAGCAAAAAATTAAGGAGAACTTACCATATGAGGGGAAGTATATGTCATTAACACAGTTAACACCTTTTGGTAAACGACACACTGATGACTTTTATATGGTCTAATTGAAAATTCGGTTTAAGCCAAAAACACCAAATAAACCGTGGTTTAAACCAAAAACCCGGTTTTTTTGGTTTATTTAATAAAAACCAAAAAAAAAAGAAAACCCTGGTTCAATTACACAATTCTAAAATATTCCTACAATTTGTGTTAAAAGATACCGAGTTATTTGACTTAACGTCCACTTCCTCTGCCACGTGATTGGCAGAATTGGTTGAACGTGATGACTCTTGAATTTCCTTTCTTCCAAGTTGGCAGTGTTGGTCTAGTGGTGAGAGGTTCATATCTCTCTCCACTAGCCAGCGTGAGAACGGGGGTTCAAATCTCCCGATCAGCCACAAAAAAGTCTCCGTGAGTGGTTTTCCCCTTAAATGAACTACATTGCCTCTGACCTTGTGTATGCCCGTATCTTCGTGATTAGGCACACACAGACAGAGGATATGGAAATTACCCAGTAGGTTTCCCAATGGCCTTGAGGTAATCCTAAAGACAACCCTCATTTGCATAGAGTCACCTGCGGTTATCAGGCGAGAGCTACGGCCGTCCCTCACGTCAGGTTAGTGTCTTTATGCTTTAGGCCCCTAAAACAGCGGAATGTTACGGATAGTGTGTTGTGCCTGCTTGATGACAACATCTATGCTAATGAGCCCTTATCCCTACCACATCCCTACCCTCTCCTTTCATGTTGACCATCCGCTTTGCGGGAATGTCAAATGACGATCCTTTACCTTATTTCCTTTCTTGCAGTGTGTGGGGAAGAACAGAACTTGCAGTTATATGATTACACCAATTTTATAGACTCATAATTGTGAGCACGACAAAATAGCATATGGTCTACAGGAAAAAATATATAATTTATAGACTGCAAACTCTGCCATGTACGGCTTTGCTGATCAATTATCAATCGAAGACGCATATGATCGGTAACCACTGCTCGCAATAGTGAACGCTTAATTCAAACATTCTCGTTGTAACGTTAATATGTCTATCCCATACTTATGTCATGACTGAAATAAGTATGATTTTTTTTGTTAAACTCTCCACTAGTATACTAAGTTAAGCGACTGCTTCAATAACTAATAAACCGTGGTAAAACGGTACAACCAAGTAGTGCCAATAGGAATGGTAGAAGAATTAAAATCTATATTAGAATAATTAAATAATTTTATTTAGACATTTTTTTTAATTTTCTAATGTGGTCATTTTGTGGTTTAAGGATTTATTTCCGGGCCAAGTAAAGCTCTGAGGTCATTAAAAACATCATAACCTTTTTCTTTATGCAAATGTAGAGTTTGACTTTGAAAGGTCATTTGGAGTTCAAGGGGGCATTTCCGAGTGAATGGAGCCCCTACAAACTTCGGGACCATCATAACCTTACGTTTCATGCAAAACTAGAGTTTGACCTTGAAAGGTCAATTTGAGGTCAAAGGGT
>VYYI01002863.1:0-13631 GCA_021029175.1 Bilobella aurantiaca | reverse complement strand
TCTCTCGAGAGAGAGAGAGAGAGAGAGAACAAATAATAACAGCGGGAGAACGGCAAGGTTGGCCGGAGCATAAATTAATTTTTTTTCTCTCTCTCTTTTTCTCTCCGTCACTCCCGCACACCCACGACAAAAACAAACATCTGTAAACCTCATCACTTAATACACACACACACACACCTTAATATTCAAATTCAATGACAACAACTTCCCTTTCCTCTGTTTACTCACCATTCAGCTTAATCCTACAGGACGTTACTAATACTCTGCCTAATTTCCAGATCCAAATCCCATCACTCTCACAGTCAGTGCCATCAGCATTAGCATTATTACAATACAACGGCTGACCGGCGTATCGTTTATACTCCATCTCAAATACCTTCAGGAATGACTCATGCAGAATTGCCTACTTAACCCAGAAGCTGCACAGACTCTGACGCGTAATCATCATGATATCCTACACGAATTCCACGTGCTCCGAGTTAAACTTTTACTCATGGACAGGATGAGGATCACAGCACACTACACCAACGAACCAAACTGAATCCCGTATCAATTCCATACGTGAAAATTTAATTTGTTGGCTCAAAAACAGGTCAAAGACAATAAACGTGTCACGGACTCTTGCTGAAAGTCGGATAAACTCCACTGTAATCGCCCCATTAACTGTTATCAAGGAGCGGAAGCAAATGGGCTTTCAATCCGAACGACGCGACGGTTGTTGGAACCACTGTTTTTCCCAACAGCGTAGAACATAAGTGCAAAGGAAGGAGTATTTGTAGATTTTAATTGTCTCCATCACGCCCGTCTGTTCAATTTGAAAAGGGCGCGCTGGGAAATTGATTGGCTGGCTACTTGAGCTCAAGGCCAAGTGTCGGCACGACATATATTTACATATACACCAACTAAAAATCCGCTACCAATTGCAACAGTCAAATCCCTTGATCCCTGCCGTCATCATCGTCAATAACTCTGGATGACAGCCATTAGAGTCAAAATCGCCCTCCTCAACCAGTCACTCCTGCGGATTTCCCTGCGGAACCCAGCCGGATTTTCTGGGCTCTTTCACATCAATTTACCGTTCCTCTTTGAGAGCCTTTGTTTTAGCCTTGGAGGCGCCGATAAAATTGTGTGGGCCTTGTGCGGGAGTGACGGAGAGAAAAAGAGAGAGAGAAAAAAAATTAATTTATGCTCCGGCCAACCTTGCCGTTCTCCCGCTGTTATTATTTGTTCTCTCTCTCTCTCTCTCTCTCGAGAGAGAGAGAGAGAGAGAGTCAAGATGTGTGCTCAACCACTTAACCCACATGTTTTCAATGTCTATTAATCTTGACGGGGAAGATGAACATGCCCCAGCTTTTCCTGTACGTTCACGTTCGTACTTCGCAGGATGATACATGTGTATGAATGCCTGCGTACCTCTCCGCCTTGAGAATTTCTGATAATTCACACATCCTTCCGTCGTCGTCGTCGTTGTCGTCATCGTCAGTGCAGTGAAGAGATGATTTTCCCAAGTATTAGTATGTGCAGGCAGATTGGGTGGACAGCTCGACAGCTGCTACAAATTGGATTTACGGTGAAAAAAAAATGTATAAAAGTCCGTCCTCCTTGGAGAAACCAGAAGCTATATACTATGGAGAGATGTAAAGGGGGAAAAGTACATTATTGTTATTATGCTGTCATCCATTATAGAGCGATCATAATACCGCACTTATTGTGAGTACGTGCCCCGTGACAAACACACGCTTCAACTTTCGACAGGGGAGGAAACGAAAGTCTCTCCCGAACTGACTGACTGAGTGAGTGAGTGAGTGAGTGAGTGCCCCCCTAATACTCAAAAAGTCTAAACTGTGCCCACTTACTCTGTATACACTAGAGACTAAAGAGGCCCGAGTTATTGATGAAAGATGAGTTGGAGAGGACAGGGAAAAATCCCGAAGAAGAAGAAGAAGAAGAAGGAGCTTACGACGGCAAAAGAGAGAGTATCGCACGTGTGCATATGTGAACACGAAGCGGAGAACTGGGGAAAGAACATTGGAAACTCTCCTGGCCTCTACCTTACATGCCAGACTGTTGCTCTCCGGCAATTTTTTATTCATTTCATTTGTATTTATAGGGAAAATTACGTTGAGAGGATACTCTTTCTCCGTCCGCACAAATGTACGCGCACACACACAAGTGGTGAACGGGGTCACGTCAGCCCGCCGGCGGCGTCGGCGGGCCGTTTTTCATTTTTTCCCCTCCTTCTCCTCCCCGTCCTTTCTCCTCTTCCTCCTCCTCCTCCTCCTCCTCCTCCTCCTCCTCCTCCTCCTCCTCCTCCTCCTCCTTCGACTACTACTATATCCACCTATTTCACCATCATCATCGTCCGCTCACGGAATAGCACATCATTCAGTCTGCCTGTGGGAACTGGGATTTCATCAGGGCCTTTTACACATGTATATACATATATATGGACAGCATAAAGTACGGGCTGCTGGCGGGCGGGTCAAGTAAACGGATGGATGGTGAGTGAGTGGTGAGCGGGAACGGGAGGTGGTGGAGCCATCAATCCAGCTTCGAACTTGGTTGTAGTAGTAGTAGTAGCAGCACACTAGCTCGTCCAAAACGTTGCTTATAATGGTATATGACCGTCACTATTTACCCAGGAGACCTCCTCCTTCGTGGCAAACGGTCATAGCTGACTTACCCGGACGGACCTTCACATCCCTGAACCTGTGAGTGCCCACATTCCCACCCGCACCCACACACATCCCTAAGCTCACACAGGCACACATCCTAAAGCGCACATACACAGACGCACACATGCTAAAGCGCACACACACACACACGCACACACACACACACACACAACCTAAAGCACGCACACACACACGCACACACACACACACACACACACACACACACACACACACACACACACACACACACNAAATGCTCCTTCTTCTAAACTGAAGCACTCTGACTTACCGTCACGTTTCAACCAGAGCGTATATTCATATGCACACACACACACAGACATCCTCAAGTTCACACGCTCGCAGGCACACACAAATACTCACCGTTAAGCTCACACATGTACATGCACATCCTTAAGTTCACACACATCATTCAGCTCACACAAACGCACTTACACACACTTGCAAACATTCTCATGCTCACAGACGCAGGCACATGCACTCACACACATCATTTAGCGTGCACACACACAAGTACACACACACATACACACACACACGCACACACACACACACACACACACACACACACACACACACACACACAACCAAACTCCCCCACAAGCCCGGACAAATTCACACACATAAATTCTCTTCGTTTCTTGTCTACATTATTGGGGTGGAAGGAGCTCTGCGGTTTCCTCCTCCCGGGTTTTATTCAATACATAAGGAGCAGACCATGGCGCGGAATTTCCACCACTACCACCACCACCACCACGAACGAACGAACGAACGAACGAACCCATCCCGCCCGCCGTGTGGTACACCCTAGCCAGGGGATTATTCCTTTCGACCCGGCCTTTTGGCCATCCATAGCCCGGAGGAACCAGTAGCAGGCTATTCATTTGGTAGAAAAATAGTACGCACTTGAGCTCATGAACCCTGTACTGTACTGCTGTACTACTATACACATATATATATATATATATATATATATATATACATATACGATAGCATATCATGTAGAACGTTTTCGAAAGGCTCTACGAGTATGAGGACCCTCGCGGACTCTACCCGCTCCCCACTATCTTCCTCTCTCCACTCACTCTCTCCTCCATGCTCCATACTCAAACACTCATGATGTTTCTCAATCCTCATCTCCCCTTCTTTGAATTCTTTTAGTCTCCTCATCTCCGATTTATAATTCACCGGGTGAACGGATGGGAAAGTATAGAAGAAGAGCGAGAGAGAGAGAGAGAGACAGAGAAAGGAAGACGATATATACTCCCACGTATGCATGCCGATGGAGATGCTGTGAGATGGTGGAAGTGAATGGACGACGGCAGGTACCTGGATGCCCCAGCACGTTCCAATCCGAACAACTATTAGTCTCCAGTAGTAGCCACTCTCTGTAGGCATCCCCACATGTACGCCCGGGTCCCACATATAATACACACGCGTGCGAGACACATTTTGAGGAGTAACTACTCGTCGAAATTCCTCCGTCTCCTCTGTATAATAAGAGGCGGGGGCGCACCAGGGCGGCCTGCCTAGCATCAACATCATAGGAGCAGTAGCAAAAGGAGCTTCACTACTACTACTACTACTGCGGCTGCTGCTGCTGCTGCTACTACTACTACTACACTACTTACTACTACTCCTACCACCACCATCACCACCAACGCTCCCATCTCCCTCCACGGCAGTCTGCTTTGGAGCGAGCAGGAGGAAGGAAGTGGAAGACACAGCCGGTTTTTCACCCATCAGCTTCCAAACACTGGGCAATACTCACAGGCACTAACACACACACACACACACACGTACGAACGGGCAGACACTTGCACAGTCAGTCGTGCCCACGTATAACACATAGGCTCCCAAACAAAGGGAGAAGAAAGGGAGGAGAACAAAGTTTAAACTTGTTAACTCCCGCCTTTATGTACACACGTACGTCCACAGTGGGCCGTGACCATTCACCCTGTTCCCCCTGTTTGTTGTGATCAAAAACTTGGCCCATTGTAATCCAACATCCTGCGGTCCACACGGGTTCGCGGAGTCAATTGTACGGGATCCCGACTCTCATTTTTCCCACCCGCGTCCGTCCCCATTCCCGGGATCATCGGGGCAGGAGAGAGAGAGAGAGAGAGAGAGCGAGCGAGAGAGGAGGTGGAGTGTGCGGGGGGTCCGTGACCACATCTCCAACCAGCGGGGACTATTATTGTTGGGGGAAAATTGAAAATTTTTTGACGGGGAAACTTGAAGGGAAACTCCGCTCATGTTTCTGAAGGGAGGAGGGAGCTAGGCTACACTACTACAATAAAAAAGTGTGTGTGTGTGTGTGGGTCAACATCTGTGGCTGGCTGTAGCGGAATAGCGAGCGAAAGAGAGAGAGAGAGAGAGACTTCAATTGCTAGAGAGGGACTACCGCCGTGACTAGTATTACTGCTACTAGATTGCTTCTAATATCGACTGCCACGGACAAAGTTCCCTGTCAAAACCGTCAAGCCAAGAGCTTTCACCCGTACCCTTATTATTATTATTGTTCCAGCCGGAGAGACGGGGCGAGGGGGAGAGTGAGAGCGGGAGTGGGGACAGACGTGGGGAAAATGGACCGGAAACTTTAGCTCTGTAAGCCCCTCTGACTCGGTTCTTCTTCATCCACGGCCATATCCAACGGCTGATCGTCGTCGTCGTCGTCACACACCGTCCTTCATCAAGACAACATTTGCTCCCTTAGCAAAACTTTGCCAGTGCCACCGTGGTCGTCGTCGTCATCAAGGTCGTTACGACCACTCCTGCCGCAGAGTTAGATTCCCCCCTGCACACACAAGCTGATAAATATTCCGACTGTGAACTGCTTTCAATTTCCACCGCCATTTCCATCCCACTCCCACTTATTTTCCACAAGTTTTCAACGTCTTCGCAGGAGTCATATTTCCGGCCGCACGCCGCAGCAACTCCACACATTTTGGACGTCAACTACCGCCTTTGTCGCCAGCACCAAGGGACTTTTGGGGTAAGGAGCTTTTCCGAGTTTTATATGGGGTGAGCGAAGACGGTGGTAGCTATGTAGAGGTGGAGATGAGGCATTCGGCGTCCAGCACGCATATCACGTATGTATGTGTGAGGGAAGTGAGCGGTGTGAGTGGGGAATGCGGTTGATGTGATGATATGGTGGCGGGAGTAAGGCGAGGACACATGGTTCTATTTAAAAATCCATGACCAGCACACTTGGTGGGAGTGGAGCGGTGAAGCTCCGACTTCCTCATCTGTTCCTCATCAATTCCCACTCATAATGACTCGGATCAAAGGGTGTGCAACGACTCAAAACCAAGTAAATTCTGTTCGGATTGTACGCATTAAATTGCTCGTAAAGTCCCCATGAGCACCCATGTGGTGTGTGACCCAGTGGAGGGGTTCGAGTGGGTCTGGGGAACCGCGGCTGGACCCGAACCAGCCGGGCTGCACTGTGGCAGACGGTGAACGGCTGACTTTCACTCCCAATTCCCATGCATACTGATGGGAATAGACGTTCATACATGCGGGGGTGAGTGCCCCGGTGGCGGTCCTACCATATCCTATGGCCTGGTCCATTATCAAAGTTGACCCACATTGGTCCCCTCAGAGCGCAGGGCTCAGGACTTGGGTGAGCTTGTGGTCGAATAAAGTCAACAAGTGAACGCAGTGGTACAGAAAGTAAAAAGAGCTCTATTAATACAACTTGTTCCACTGACAAGGGGACTTTTTTACATGTCAAAAAAGCACAAATCAATGATCATGCGCGTTCGAAAGGTCCTCCAGAAAGATTAACAATGGTCAATTCCTAGGTGCGGGAATTCAGATTTGGCTGAGTTATGGACCCTCAAAGTTTTCATCACTGGGTGCCAAAGGGGGGGATACGTCTTCACTTGAAAATCCCATGTTAAATCCCATAAGGATTTCCCAGTTTTGAGTTTCGCGTAAGTACTCATTTACACCCATAGTGAGAGCAACGGTGAAAATTTGCTGTTATGATTTTCGTCTCGGAATGCGTCCAAATTTTCAGAAACAGTGTAGTATTGATACTTTTTAACATCCGAAGGCATATTACCACCATCCAACCGCAGGAGAGGCATTCCATGCCGGCTTTTCAAAAATCCGTCGAAACTCAAAACTGGGATTTTCTTATGGGATTTAACATGGGATTTTTAAGTGAAGACGTATCCCCCCCTTTGGTGCCCAGGTGACGAAAACTTTGAGGGCGCGTAACTCAGCCAAATTTGAATTCCCGCACATAGGAATTGGCCATTGCTAATCTCTCTGGAGGACCTCTCGAACGCGCATGATCATTGATTTGTGCTTTGTTGGCATGTAAAAAAGTCACCTTGTCAGTCAGTTGGGGCTCCGTCCAGGAGCTCACAGTCAGAGGGTCTAGCTTGTCTCCGCCTTCTTGTGAAGTCTGAAAGATGACTATATGATTTTATGATGATGATGATGATGATGAAGATGGTGATGATCACAGAGGGTCTGGCGTGGAAATATTTAAAGCGTCCCCCCCACTCTTTTAATATTAAACAAGGAGGGCGCGGGATGGGATGAATGAGGTGAGGTGCCGTACAGTTCCCTACCGTTCGTCCTTCCTCCCGAGTGTACTTATTGCTGCTAGCCGTGAAATGCGCTGCACATTTTTCATCTTCTCGTCCGTCTGCTACACTGTCTGCCCGTAGATTGTGTGTGGATGAAGGAAAGCCAAGGAGGGTGGAATTCCATCTTTTCTCGCTCCTTGATCCCGCCATAGCCCCTTGCACTGGTATTGTCCTCCTCCTTCTCCTCTTTTTTTTTTTTAAATAAACTGTGTCTCATCCTCCGTGTAGTAATGGCTGGTAATGGATGTGCGCTCTTGGGGTGAGTGAGGAGATCCCGTGGAAGTGTGTATATAGCGCGAGCTTATTTATAATGTAAATATATGTGGTGTATCTAATTTATGTAATGCATGTACTGTACATGTGCTGTGTATACAGTGTGCATATGTATATGCCTGTCAGGTGAATGTAGTGTGTGTATGTTATACATGTAATGTGCATATGTAGTGTATCTAATGTGCACTTGGAATGATAATAGTAATAATAGCAATAATATAAATGGTATAGTAAGTAGTGCACCTCATTTTTCCCATGCCACCTTTCCAGTTCATAGAATGTACACACTATATAAACATGTATACATATATGCGGTTCATCATTGTGGAGTCCTCGAGACTTGTCTATACTATTAGTGCCAAGTGGCACGATGATGACGACGACGACGACAACAACAACAACAACAGCCCCTCTCTCGTCTACTTATCCCGGCGGGGTTCAAGGTTCCCTTTTCAATGGGATTAACGCGTGGCAAATTGATAAAAGGGTAAAGTTCCACTACTACTGCCGCCAGGTCAAATGCTTCAGTATTTTACTACCATTATTATCATCATCATCATCATCATCATCGTCCATATTATACACGTTCGCATACGTACTCGAGGAGAATAAAGAGAGAGACGAAAAGAATAACTTTTGACTTTTTTCGCCGTGTTTTTTTATTTGAAAAGTCTTTGAGTCAGTTGAAAGTGTACATGTATATGTAGTTGAGTTGAAGAAAAAGTATAGACGAAGGAAAAGAAGAAGACCAAGATTATTTTAAGGTCTCGGGTCCTTGCACACAATTGTCGTCGTCGTCGTCGTCGTCGTCTTCATCCGTTACACTGGCTGTGAATGAATCCCTTGTTATTCTGGCCCCTTTGTACCTTTGATGTATACATAATTTATGTGGGACGAGAGGAGTTTATAGAGATGCGCACCTTTCAACAACAGCAGTTTTTTTTTGGGGGGGGGGGCGAAGTAATTGAGGAAATGGAAATTGAGCGGCTAGTGTTACTATTGTAGAGATGATTTATTTATGTGGAGCATCTCTTTGGGATTTCCTAAAAATTAGGCGGTTACCCACTGCGTTTGGGATATTTTGTCAAGTTTTGATGTGGAAATTCTCGCTGTTAATTCCGATAAATGCCTGTAAACTCGTGGGAATATCTATGTAAACGCCTCTATAAATTCTTGTAAATTTTGTCCGTTTAAAATGTGCACAACTTGCCGTAAAGTCTGTCTGAAAATTCTGCGCCAAAAATCCGCCTGCAAAATTCAGCGCGTAAAATCCGCCTGCAAATTCAGCGTGTGCAAAATTTCCCGCCAATTCTGACTGGTAGCCGCCTCCCTCCCCCCACAGTCCGTGATGACTTGCGGTGTGTTCGTGTTCGCCACACTGTTTATTGACACACTCTGTCCTTGTGTAAGTGTCTGGCTGAGTAAATTCAAGTGGTTTCTATGCCGCTATGTAAATCGAATGCGTATAACCATGTGCATTTTGTCCATATGTATCCGTATAAATGGCGAATATGCGTATATTATCTCCAGGGTGAAAGATTCTCCATGGTTTTAGAGCCCGCCAGTAGAGTGGTAGTGGGAATTGAGCCTGTCATATTAGCGGAGTGGGAGGAGGAGGTGTATAGGAGAGTCGAGTGTTTTAGCTGATTTCATCTCTGGTGTGGTTTGCTCAGGCGGTCGGTCGGTCGGTCGGTGGTGTCGGTCGTCGTGTGAGAAGTTCATTAAAAGAGCGGCGTGGAGTGGCGTGCCGCGGCGTGTGTGTATTTGTGTGTGTGTGAGGTTACGGTACGCACCCGGGCAGGCTGGCAGTCTGTGAAGAGTCGACGTCGTCGTTGTCGCCAATGTGTTGTATTATATGAGAGGACGGTCGACGGTCGCCAGAGATAACTTGTTCAGGCTCATTCATTAGCGAGCTTCTGAGGAGGGACTATACGGAGTGATGATGATGATGATGATGAATAAAGGCGAGGGACAACATAGGGATCCCCGCTCCTCATTGTCTCTCTCCACCCGGACTATCTTCTTTATGAAAGTGAAAATGAGAAAAAGACAAGGAGACGGAGCAGAGGAGCATCACATAGGGCATCCCCGGGAGCATGGGAGAAGTGTGTGTGTGTGTGTGTAAGTGTATGGATTTCCCTAGAGCCCACATTATGAGAGGTCTTTGTAAGTGTGTGTGTGTGTGTGTAAACAGGGGTGGCTTGAGATAGTTTTATCGGAGACATGGCAGACTTTGAGATGTGCTCCTGCTCCTGGCTCGTGTGCGTGTGTGTGGTGGTTGGTGGCGGAAGACGAAGTAGAAGAAGAAGAACAAGTGTGGAAGACAACCTTATAGTTTGTTATTAGGGAAAAGAGGCGAGGTGGTTTTACATATAACATGGTGATGAGTTGGTAAGTAGTGAGTTGTACAAGTACAGGCGGTGGCGGCAGCAGCTCTCTTCAGTAGTTCATCGCCGTCGTCGTCGTCGTCGTCGTCCTCGTCCATTTGCTCTGCTCCCACTGTCGAACAGATAAGGTTTCAATTTACAGGCCACAATAGGTTAGACGATGATGAATAACTGAGAGTGAGAGTGAGAGCGGAGGAGCAGTGGCTACATGGAGGCACACACACGCGCGCACTCACACATACACACACATGCTCACACAGACTGACTCCTCACTCGATTAGACTACCCTGACTATCTCCCATTGACATCTAAATGAGCTTGGAAATGTTTGCACCACCGGAGTGCCCGGAGCTTGACTGTTACACTGTGGGAGTGTGTTTGGGTGTGTGTGTGTGTGTGTGTGTTTGTGTGTGTGCGTGTGGTTGGTTGGTTGGTAGTACCCTATTATTATTCCGCTGCTTCTCCTCCTTATTACGATTATTTATTACTCCTTGTATTTCACCTTAACAATCACTTAGGCCTAATAGAGGCTAATGTATTGGCACTCCTGGCAATTTATATTCTACCGCCGCCCTTGACTTTGATTTGGTTCTGTCACCGTGCGTTTCCGAGTTTGCCGCTGTGCCCATATTGACGATGGACGTGTGTGTGTGTGTGTGTGTGTGTGTGTGTGTGTGTGTGTTTAGGAGAGTCTCGTGCGTGGATTTTAATGCGCTTTTATGCGCGTGTGTATGCATGGACGTGTCGGTGTGTGAGTGGATGTGTTGGGGGGTGTTTGTGTGTGTCCGTGTGTGTTGCTATATGTGTGCAGTTTCTATGCGTGATTCCAAAATGCTCATAATTGCAATTGTAATTGAGCCCATCGCATAGGCAGTTAACCTTCACACGAGCCCGCACTTCCCCATCCCAACGGCAATGGCAAGGGAATACTTATAATAATGGAAAAACATAAGGAAAATTTCCAGCGTAATTTCCCCACTTGACTTTTAGTCTCTGCAGAAGATTCATCAGAAGCCTATGGGTTGGCGGGGTGAACGAGGTTATGAAGTGGAGGAAAAAGCTGGCAGCTAATGATACTTTGGTCATGATGATTAATTTGTGAGAAAAGTCGGAAAGTTGAGTTGATGGGTAGTGTTTGAATGTGTGTGTGTGTGTGTGTGTGCTTGTATAAGTGTGCGTTTGTATGTATGTATGTGTGTGTGTGTGTGTGTAAACTTTAGGTAGCCGCCGTTATGCCGGTTCCGCTTTGCCCGATATCTCCTGCCAGCCCGGCAGAGTTTGAAAAAAATTACATTGCAAATTTCCCACAGAAATTATACTTTTTGGGGGGATGGGAGTGTGTGTGTGTGTGTGTGTGTGTGTGGAGACAGGAGGGATTTAGTCAAGTAGTTCCACAGGAGGGTAGTTTTTTTTCACCAGCAGGGGAAAGAATAAGAAAAAGATGAAGGTGAAGAAGAAGTAGAAGAGTGTTATGGAGGGTGAAGGTATGCCGGTAGGTGGTGGAAAAACGGAGACACTGTATGGAGAATGGAGAGTTGGAGAGAGAGAGAGAAAAACCGATACGATTAATCATTGTGAGTAGACAGGAGTTTGACTTTCAATTCCTTTGGCTCATTTGACTCCTTCTTCATGGGATGGTTTTGTTCGAGCTGATCGTGGTGGTGGTGGTGGAAGACGAAGGGGGAGAAAAAGAAGTTTTCCCAGGTTAATTTCTCCGCATATGCATATGCCGTGCCGCTCCAGCAAGTGTATAATATGAGGTGTCATATGACCAGGGGAGGACGTATGGTGCTGCGGCTGATGGTATATAAATTTTCATAATCACCGACGGGAATGTGTGTGTGTGTGTGTGTATGCATTTGCATGCGTGTACATGTTTGAGTATGTGTGTGTCAATGTGTGAGCGCCTATTGTGCCCGACGCGTTTCGTAATATGTTATGTTCTAACGGGTTTTTAGCCCGAAGGCATTTTTTCCCTCACAATATATAAATTATCTCCCCGTTTAGCAAGTGGTGGATGGACACCTGGGTGAAAATTAATAAAAGTCTACAACACACACAAACACACACACCAACAGATTTACTCACACACACAAACACACACACACACCAACGCATAGGCACACAGTGAGAACTAAAAGGCATGGCCATTTCCTTGGACTTTCTGACTCCACTTATAGTGTGACCATGCCTGCATTGGAAAGTTGGTTTCATACTGTGAATTTTCCCTTATTATTCCTTGAATTTTTTGAACTCTGTTGGAATTTCAAGAGTTGATATCAAATCTGTTGATATTAAAGTGTTTATGTGTGTAAATGTGTGTGTGTGTGTGTGTGTGCATGTGTGTGTGTCTGTGTAGTTCTGAGGTTGTTCGGGGATGATTTGGAAATAGCTAAGGAAATTTTCCAAGGTCCAAGAGTTTGGGAAGAATGTGAGTGAGTTAGTGAGTTAATGAGTGAGTGAGTGAGTGAGCGAGCAAGTTGAGTTGGAACAGTATGAGCTATGATGGTGAGGGGTAGACGGCGAGTTGGCTGAAAGCTGGAAATTACCCCCGAAAAGTTCACGCTTTGGAAATTTACAAATTCATAAATCGTGAGAGCCGTCTTCGTCGTCGTCGTCCTCCCCTCCCTGCATAAACATGGGGTGCATAAACCGGTGGTGGTGGATGGTGGATGAGTGCGGAGCGGTGAGGAACCACTACATATTATAGTGGGCGCACTCTTTTTCTCCTTTGGCTCTAATTCCACCCAAATTGCCATGCCCTGGCCCTCGTTACGTCCGCAACCACAAAGGAGTCCATTACTTAGCGCAGTCCGTGGCAGTGCGCAAAAAAAAGTCGTGCAGTACTCCACCGTACAGTCGGAGAGGCTCAACAACTATGTGCTGCTCACCTGTTCTCAATTACGGGGTGGTGAGTGTGAGGTGCGCACGCGCGTGTGCAAATGTCCCGAGTGTGTAAATGGATTTGCGTGAAGATTTGTGAAAAAATTTGTGTGTGTGTGCGTATGTAAATATGTGTGCGCTTGAATTTGTCAGTGTATATGCGTGTGTTGTGTGTGCGTGTATGTGTGTTTGTGCGCGCGCTTATTCTGTGTATAACC
Organism: Bilobella aurantiaca; assembly: GCA_021029175.1. Lineage (NCBI taxonomy): Eukaryota > Metazoa > Arthropoda > Collembola > Poduromorpha > Neanuridae > Bilobella > Bilobella aurantiaca. The sequence continues at coordinate 573 of VYYI01002863.1, read as the reverse complement.
TTGCCGGAGCGTGAAAATATGTGGCGAGTTCGGCTGACGGCGGAAAAGTTGCATTTTCCGACTGACTAACTCAAGGGCACATCGGACAGACAGGCAGGCGGTCAATACTGTTGCTCTCATCTTCAAAGGGTCGTCATCGTTCCCGCGCTAATAATTCAAAGCTATTTGGATCGTAGGATTACAAACTCATTGATTTATCCAACATTGTGACTTTTGACATGTGAGCGACTTGAGGATGTCGGCTATTTTTTTCACAGGCTCCACCAACACGCACTTCCAATCCCAACAGTATGACTCCCACTTGCCCGGCAATTTCAAGTTGAGCGCATCGCTACATCCATAGTTCATTGTCAATGATTGCACTGCCTGCATTTCACTTTTAGGCTATTCCGCTGCCACTTTTATATAGCGGGAGCCGGCGAGAGTGTCCCCATGAGTGGTTGGTTGTTTTCAAAGTTTTTTCCTCGACTCCAGGTTTGACTGTGTGTGTGTGTGTGTGTGTAAGTGTGTGTGTGTGTGTGTGTGTGTGTGTGTGTGTGTGTGTGTGTGTGTGTGTGTGTGTGTGTGTGTGTG
>VYYI01002862.1:0-13634 GCA_021029175.1 Bilobella aurantiaca | reverse complement strand
AAGTTCACTGCACTTCCGGCGACAAACGGAGGAAAGAGAACTTTGTCTCCAAATCCACATTTTGTCGCCAGGGCGACAAATTCCGGAATCAAAATTTTGTAGATCGAGAGTTCGTTCCAGAAGACGTTTGTTTTGTTCAAAAAATCTTGTCTTCCTGGATGACTCGGATAACATTTTGAAATAATATGCAAATTAGTTGTTTTGTTGTTGTTGTCTTCCTGGATTCTCACTACGACGTCAATAGCGTAGATGACGCTCATGTAGTTGTCACCCACATTTGTCCCTGCTTTTATGCTAAACGATTCAACTTTCGCTCGAAGGGCTTCTTCCAAAAATTCCAGGGAAATTAGCGGCGCACTCTTCATTTTTTAAAAAATGCTCGGAAAGCGATGAGGCTCTTATAAAAGTGGATGCTTGCAAAAGTGAAGAGTTTAGATTAAATTCAAATTCTGAAAAGTCAAGTACCATTTTGCTCTATTTACGCAGTGACCGATAATGCAAAAAAAAATGACAAAAGAAATGCCTGTTGAAAATTGTCATTGTTTTTCAAAAAAAAAATTCACTAGATAGATAGACACACAAAAGAAAGTTTTTTCTTCAGTTATCCATTTGTCCATTTATCACAAAAACCCAACATATAATTATCGTATTTTTTGCTTACATCATTTGTGTGAGTGAAGCTGTGACGTGCGTAAATGGTCGAATTTAATTGCTTTAACTGAAATTTGACAATGTAAGGGAAAACCCCACAAAATATTTCTAAAAAGGAAATATAATTGCTGTAATTATAATTAATATCATTATCATAAATAAGTGTACTAGCTCTGTTTGCAAATTTTTAATTTTATGCTTAAAATACGCGTCAAACCTTTTTAATAGCACTTTTTTGTTATGGGTTGAATTGTACAGTGCGTTTCAAAACAATCGCTGCAGCTGAACTGAAATTTTCAAATATTGACGACATTATTCCTATTCTAAAAAATAGTAATTAAATAGTATTCGATTTCTCTCTCATTTCGGATTTTCCAATCGTCTTTTTTTTTCAAAATTTCGAAATTTGAAAGTACAATTAAAAAATATCACTATTTTATTTTTAAGAATTTTGAAATAATAAAAGCAGTAAGTGTGTGTTTAAGATTTGAGAAGCGTTTCCGTCTTGTCCTGAGCATACTCGAGGCGACTTTGATTCGACTCGGCCTAAAATGTACAGAGCATTTTTTAACAAACAAAAAACACGACTTTCCTTTTGTATGACTCACCTTCATGTTCATTCTGTCAAGTCCAGAATTTTGCCTACTAACTTCCGAGCCCAAGTCAATTGCTAAATTTTTTAAATTTCCAACCACGTGGGAAACGCCCTGCAAATTGGCCTCCATCTCGTCTTCCTTTGAGTCATGCGTAATGCTACCAAAAAAAATGTACAGTGCGTTTCTCAAAGACCGATTAAAATCCTTACCGTGGCATCAAATTCCCATTGCGCTCTGGTAGTGGCACAAGTGTCAGCTGCTTAGTAACCGGCACATTTTGCCCTGCTCTGGCTCTCCAGACCTCTGACTGTGTCTCTTGGTGACGCCGACTGTTTGAAAAGTACAGTGCATTTCGTAAGTAGTGTTCCGTGTAGATTCGCAGTGCACTATTACCTGCAGCAGAGGCAGCACTTTTTGAAGCAAAAGCAGCAGAAGCAGTTGCAGCGCTCTAGTTGCACCAAATTCTCTTCCGCACCCTTCAGGCCAAAGTGCATCGTATCAAGCGCTTGCTCAGTTCGGTTCAATTGTTCTAAAAAAAGACTTTTTTTTTTAATTTTTAGAAAAGAGCATTTTCAAAATTTCAAAAAACCTCCTTGTCTGTGGATCATGACCAATGTCGCAGCTCCTGCGTCTTGGCTCTACGAATCAGTGTGAATAATTTTACGCTATTCTGAAAACTATTTGCCCAACTCTGTTGTTACCTCGTGACAGAGTCGCATCATTTCCCGAGTGGCTCGCAGTGACTGTCCAATAAAAAAGGCTCGGTATATTTTTCTAAAATAAAAGACACTGTCTACCGTACCTCATCAGTCATCAGGCAAATGGCAGTCTCTGTTTGGCGAAACTCATTCTGATTGGCTGTTGGAACACCGGAAACGCTCCGGGCACGGCTCATTTTCAAATGGGGACTATTTAAACTAATTTTATTTTACAACAATAACACTAAATTATTTTATTGCTGTTTTATCTTAGAAATAAAATAATCTTTTTTAGAGTTCTGCGCATGCGAACAACAAAACAAAAACTTAGTTTAAGGTAGTTTACCATGGAAGTCTTATTCGATTTTTCTTTCGAAAAAAAAAAAAATTGAAAAATAAACTAATAATTTTTTTTAATTCTTAAAATGTATTTATTTTAAACTTTTTCAAAATTGGAATCAAACATTTTACGAATTTTCAACTTCAAAAAAATCAGAACCCAAAGCTATTTGAAATTGAAAATCAAAAACTAATTTACATATTTCGTAGAAATTCCGAACCAGGAAAGCGTGGTAAAGGATGTGGTAAATTTATTTAATGTAAATATAATATAAGTAATTATAAATGTAATTAAATTAAATTAAGAAATTTTCGGTCAATTTTCAAAAACGATGTTTTTAATTACCATTTTCAAAATAATCATTTTTAAAAAATTTAGAAAAGTTTTAGAACATTAGCGTAAGAGGAAGCGCTACTGTTGTCTGTCACACTGAGGCCTCTGCTTCGTCAATGACAGGAATTGACCTCCCTTGCAACAGGCGACTAGATCTCGGGAAATTCTTGAATCCGGGAATTTCCCGGGGAAGTGACATTTGAACACGGTGCGCCGCTCCAGTGCTCGTCGGACTAGCACTGGAACTGGGGCCTGGAACGCCGACACCGCTTCCAGCGCTTTGACCACCCACACCAAAACCAGCGATGCACCCGGCGACGGCCGACGTCGCATGCGCCAAATTCGGTCGCGCCGCCGACCACCGCCGCGACTTCCTGTCCAGGAACATGGCGACGTCTGGGTCGTACTCGGAGACGAGGCAGTTCTCCACTTTGTTGCAGGAAGTGATGCAGTCAGCGCCAAAGTACTCCGCCCACTCCTCAAAGTAAATGTCCTGTTTGAACAAAACCGTGTTTGAACAAGGTTTTTTTTAACTTTAGAACAGTTTTTCAAAAGAGGGTACTTGGAAGTCCATGTCAGCGATTCCCTCCTCTGAGATGCATGTGAGTTCGTTGGGGAGGAGGGCGGGGTCAAGGGTCACGTGCCCTTCACAGTTAGAGTCGTTCTTCGACTGTGGCGACATCTGCTCCACGGGAAAGGCAAAGGACAGGCGACGGATTTTGGGCGACTGGGCGCTTTCCAGCGTTTCGCATCTGAGATTGGTACAAATTTAAATTAGCCAATGGCAGAAACTTTAAAATCAGCGATTACGTTTTCATGGAGCTGTTCAGCGCTTTTCGTCGTGAGAGCCGCCGCCGTCGGACGTCGGTGAGGAACAAACAGAGCGACCCAATAATGACTGAAAGCGCTGAAAGGTAGTAGCCTGATTTCCCTCCCAAGGAACTGTTTATGTACCCTGCAAAAGTACAATGGCGTTATTCTATACCGATGAACGCTTAATTAGCGCTTGCAGCGATTGCAGCTGAAATCTGTTCTCAACGCTTTAGGAAAATCGGAAGAGCACAATTAGTTCTTTTACATCTCATTCATGTTAGAGTGGTTTTGTGGCCTTATAAAAAAACGTAAAGGAGACATTTGACCCTTTGCCAAAAACAATTTTGCTTGGATTCTCTCTCACCGTTTCCAAACTTTTTTTTTCTAGAAAGTATTTTTTTTAGAAAAACTTTTTTTAGAACAGAAAACGACCCATCAAAGATCCTTTAAGATGATGACCGAAATAAAAAGTTTAAGTAAAAGTAAAACAATTAAATCATGTTAGTACTAACTTACGAAATACATTTTCACAAATAAATTTACTCTTTACATCATGACCATTAAAGTAAAACAAAGGGTCAGAAAGGGTCTGAGCATAAATTGTGCGGAGCCCTTTGTCTTACCGGTGAAAGGAACTCCGAGGAAGAGAGGAATTCCTTGGGCACATTGAATGAAAGACCACGCTCGAGGAAAGTGTCTAGAAAAAAAAAATAGAACGGAAAATTTTTGAAAAAGAAGAATTGAAATAGAGAGCGAGGAGTTTTGTGAATTTTTGATAGTTTAAAACCCGCTAATATTACTTTTCCTGGTAAATGACCCTTTTGGGTCATACCGAGCTCTGACCCATTCACGTTTCGGAAATATACCTAACAAAAAGTATATTTTTTAGTTTTCTGGTACATGACCCTTTTGGGTCATACCGAGTTCTGACCCATTCACCTTCCGAAAATATCCCTTACAAAAAAGTGAATTCTGTAATTTTCTGGTTTATGACCCTTTTGGCTCATACCTAGCTCTGACCCTTTCCACTTTGATAAGTAATGACTTTGAGCTCATCTAACAAAATAAAGTGTGAATAGCAGTTTAGTAATTTTCTTTTTTTTAATTTGGGGTACCTAATTATACTATTTAGTAAATAACCCTTTAGGGTCGTGTACCTGGCTCTGACCCTTTCGTAAGTATAGACCTTGACCTCATCTAACAAAATAAAGTGTGAATAGCAGTTTAGCAAATTTCTTTTGTCATTTTGGGTACCTAATTATACTTTTTAGTGGATGACCCTTTTGGGTCGTACCTGGCTCTGACCCTTTCGTAAGTATAGACCTTGACCTCATCTAACAAAATAAAGTGTGAATAGCAGTTTAGCAATTTTCTTTTGTAATTTTGGGTATCTAATTATACTTTTTAGTGGATGACCCTTTTGGGTCGTACCTGGCTCTGACCCTTTCCCATTTCGAAACTATAGACATTGACCTTCGTGTAACAAAACAAAGAATTTTGGGTACTCATTATACATTTTAGTGAACGACCCTTTAGGGTCGTACCTGGCTCTGACCCTTTCGTAGGTGTAGACCTTGAGCGTATAGTTGTAGCCTCCCAGTGAGAAGCCGTAGATGCACGAGAAGATAATGAGGCCGTTGAAACCCTCCACGGCTGTCAGACCCAAAATTGAGATCCCGCAAATGAAGCCCGCTATCTGAAAAGTGGCCAATTAAGTGGGCAATTAGCAAGAGTGGTAAATTACAGGTAGACTAATTGGAGGTAACTACAGGTAACTAATTGGTAATTGATTTTTCACCTGACACAAATACTGCTTGGACACGCGACAGTCTTGGCTCTTTTGCACGACGATGAGACCACACAGAACACAACCCAGGATCCACAAAGACCCCACGCACACATGCAGAACCACCACAGAAAGACCCTCGCTCCACAACTCCACCTCACCAGCCTTACCCTTCTCGTTTTCAAATTCTACCGCCTTTTTCAAAAAATTTCAAAATCAGATTTTTCAAATTTTCAAAATCAAGATTTTCAAAAAAACAAAGATTTTTATTTAAAGCGGTCTCACAAGGTAGAAGAGTGGTGTATTGATTCCAAATGCCGTGAATGCGCTTGAGAGAATCAGAATTTGGAGGGTTTTGCTCCTGAGGCACGTGAAGTCCAGAAATGGTGGTTTCTCCTCACGCTTCTCTTTTTCTTTTACCTGTAATTACCAAAAAATCGAAATCACAATTTACAATTAACATCTATTAGTTAAATTTAAATTTAAATAAAAGTCTGGAAATCGATCTTCTAAATGTGTTGAAAATCAGATACCTGTATTTGGAGGAGGTAAGTTTCAATGCGATGATTTTAAATCAACTTTAGAGGTTTAAAAATTTTCACGTTTTTTAAAGAAATTGGAACTTTCAATTTTGCAAAAGCGATTTCGAACTTTCAATTTTTTAAAAGCGCAATTTTTCGAACGGGATTTCGAACTTTTTTAAATTTTGCAAATAAGACTTTTGCAAGATCTTCTTAGAAGCGTACCTAAGTGTTTTTTTTTAGTAATTGACGCCTTTTTTTGTCGTTTTTATACCCTATTATTCATCCTTTGGTATTTCAATTGCCGACTAGAAGAGGCCCTTAAGTGCTCCCTGCCAATTTTTTTGTGTAAATTACCTCCTCTGAACAGAGGTTATTTTGTTTTGTCTCTGATCTAATTTGCATAGGGAAGAGAACCATAACTCAAGGTTTTGACAACCGCTCATTTCAAACCCCACATTCTTTTAACCGCTATTACAACATTCAATTTCAAAATAACAAAAGAATTCAGCTCAATTACTTCTTGTGTGTTCCGTGTACAGAGCGCTTCACAAATGTTGACTGTGTACTAGAACGTTGAGCCAAAAAATCAAGTCTCGATTGTCAGGAGCGTTTCTTACATCATCATTGAAGTTAACATACAGGAAACCGTTTGACAAAAAAAAAGTAAGAAAAAATGACAATGCTGTTTTACACGCTCTATTGCACTACTGTGCAGGGCGAATCATAACAACAGCAATAACATCCTTTTTGATGAAGAGTTAAGATTTTAAAATTCAAAAAAAATTATTTTCATATTGAAAACATTTAGATTCCCGCAATTTAGAAACTTTGTATGGTCTCTTAAAAAATGCTCTGTACTTACCTTTCTCTTTTGGTTTTTGAGGTGGAGAATGGCCCTTCTTTGGGGGTGGTAGAGAGATGCGGAGCGATAGCACGTTCCCAGGAAGAAAGTCACGAAGACACAAACAGTCATCGCCTGCAGACCAATGCGCCACCCCAACCAACTGCAATTTACAACTCATCTTATGAATCTCTCGGTACAATAAACTACCAATTTGCAATTTATCTTCTGAATGCCACGGTACAAATCCCTCTAAATCTCCCAAACTTCAATTCAATCTGAGGCTTTTGCCTTGAGCCCCATTTGAATTGACAATAAAATTAGGCTTAGGATGTAAATCACGTGACTTGATGACCTCTGACCTGATTGCGCTTTGGAGTGAAATTGCCATGAGCAAAATGCCCAATCCTGATCCAGACACAAGCACAATTTCCACGAGGTCACGCTTCCGCTTAAAATATTGACCAACCATCAGCGAAGCAGCGTCTCGGCTCAGCCCCACACCCACTCCTGCTAATTCAAAACAACATTTTAAAAAATTTAGAAAAGCTAAAAATTTCAGTTTTCAAAATTTGAGTTTTTGTTTAACTTGCCGATGAATGCTCCGTAGCTGAAGAAGAGTTGGTGTAGTTGTGATGCGAATGAGGTGAAGAGGAGGCCAAGGGAGGCTACGAGGCCTCCAAACACCGCTGCAAGTCGCGTGCTCTTTCGCTTGCAAATAGACACCCAAATTGGAGAAAGCAAAAGGGAAAGTCCCACCGAAGTGGCTCCGAGCCACCCTACAAATTTCAAAACGAGAATTAGGGAAAACTTTCAAAAATTAAGTTCAGCTTGAAACTAACTTGTTCTGATAAAATATTATTGAAAACATGAAAACTGCTTATTGCGTTTCTAGACACTGTGCAGCGAAGGCTACATCATGATTTTGTTTTGTCCATCCGTCCGACCCGGATTTAAATAAAAAGAACATGTAAACGATTCCTAATCATTTTTTAATTGAGTAACAACGTAATTACAGTTTACAGGAAGAGACACCTCAAGGGTACAAAAGTACCCAAATGGGTAAAAAAAAATGGAAATTATTCCTTCACATATCTTCGAGACCAAGTGTTAAGGGTGACAGACCCCTTCAAGGCTTATTCAAGTAAAGGGTAGAATTTTTTTTATACCATTTAAATAATATACCAAGCAGGAAAAGGGTCGTGAAGTAACTGTTCAGAACCCTTTCGGCATTAAAAAGTCTCTCGCTACTTTGCAAAATCCGTTTTCTTTTATACTACGGTTGGGTTTAAATTGGTTCTAGGTTTCTTTTAGAAACGTTTTTTTTTCAAGAGTCACTTTCATATGTAGCGTGTACTAAACCAACAACTTTTGTTTTGAAAGCTTTTTTAAAAAGAGTAATCTGTTTGTTTTGAAAGGCTCTGTACACAGGAGAGTTAGAGTATTGTACGTGTGAGTGCTACAGATGAGCTTATTTAGAAAGGTTGTAAGTACATGTTTTTGTACTAAAACACTTCTCGTGACAGAGGGAGGCAATGATGCAGAGGACTGTTTGAAAGGGGTGATTTAGAATTACAACCCGTTTGAACACGGTAGCTTTTTTAAATTACAACTGTTTGAACACAATGATTTAAAACAAGAAGTTTGGAATTTTGTATTCCAGTTGTTTCCTGTCTATTTTTTGTAGCCCGTATTTATAGCCCCCTTTGGGAAACCCTTGGCTATTAATCCGCTAAGGGTGCCTCATAAATTCTTTAATTGTTTCATTTCACCAACAATTTATTGTACACAGAGAAAATGTACGGAGACTTTCAGAAGAAATGCTTTTAATGGATTTACACTTCCGACAGGGGAAAGTACAACAAAATGATGAGATGCTGTGACATCCAGTAATTTTCCTTTTATAAAAGTCGTATTTTTATAGAACCGAAAGTTATGTGTGCGAAACTAATTTTATCCAGATCATAAACGAAGAGTGTAAATAAGGGTTAAGAGAAGAAAATGCAGATTTTTGAAAAAATTTGAGCACCATGCGCGGCCATTTGCTCTACAAAATTTGAAATTCGAATCAGTTATTACTTCCGACATGGGAAAGTACAACAAAATGATGAGATGCTCTGCCATCCAGTCATTTTCCTTTTATAAAAGCCGTATTTTTATTACAACAGAAAGTTGCGTATGCACACATATATTCTCCAGATCATAAACGAAGAGTGTAAATAAGGGTTAAGAGAAGAAAATGCAGATTTTTGAAAAAATTTGAGCACCATGGGCCATTTGCTCTACAAAATTTGAAATTCGAATCAGTTATTTTCTTTTACTTTTTTAAAAAGGAGGCAGGATGTGGAGAACATTTGTTTTTATTACCAAAACCCTTTCCTTGTACAGTGCGTCCCACGTATAAGTGTACATTAGAATTATTAGTTATTTGTTGTTTCGAACAATTTTTTTTAAATTGTATGCAATAATGGAGTGTATTGTTTTCGAATTTTAAGTAATCTTCTCATATATTAATTTACTATATTCATGCTTTCAAAGTTTTAGAACGCATTATCCCTCCATAGTTTTCTAAAAAAAAAAGTTTGAATTTTGGAAATTTGAAATTTTACGTGGGTCGCACTGTACTTTTAGCGTGCAGAAGAATCTTTGAAAAACGTAAAGTGGCCTTCTAAAAAAAAAGTCGTAAGATCATTTCTACTCAATTCAATCTTTTGCTGTTATAGAAAATCGTTTTGTGAAAAATGACAATCTGTCAGATTAATACAATGATAAAAAAAAAGAGGCTTATTGACAAAAGTTTGGTACAACAATTTATCATCAACAAAACAACTCAAAAGAGAAAAAATTCTTCATCTTTCAAATGATTGAGTCATAAATTTACATTTTAAAACAACACAAAAAAGGAGGCGTGAAAATTGCAAAGAAAAAAAATCACATTAACCGGAGTTCACTGTTCTTAAGTGATCTGAAATCTGGAGCAGTTTGATACATCTTTGACAGAAAAACAATTTGAGAGATAACAGTGGTTACCTGTAATTTACTCATATAAATCATCGTTTCAGGTTTTTTTCAAGTACAAAATAATTATATGCTTCATTACAAAAGCACTAATCGTAATCATTTCAGCAATGTAAAGGCATTCTCAGTTGGAGTGGGCCCGCCGGCTTACAAAAACAATTTAAATGCACTTACTGTGCAGATTTATGTAAAAAATTTAATGTATGTAAAATTAAAATTTTATGGAAAGATAAAAATACGATTTTTAAAAAAACAAATTTCATGTTTTGAGTTTTAAAAAAGGCAGTTCATCGAAAAAAAAAAGCGTTTTTCAATTCAATTTCAATCAAATGAACGATTTTTTGTTACATGCGGCTAAACATCATTTGTCGAACTCTGTCGAACAATTTTAGCTAATTAGTAAAGCTGGCGATGAAATTTTAAAAACTTTTTAGTTTGTTATTTGAACACAATTTGTTTTGAATAACGTTTTTAGAACAAAACTGGTTTTTCCTACTTTTTTTGGGGGGCAAAGTGAGACGGGAAGGAATTTTCTTTTGCCTGGAACGTAAACTCCTTTCATTTGAAGACTAATTGCTTCGTTCCCTTTGTAAGTGGTGGGCTCTCTGACTCTCAACGCCGTTTGCTAAGTAGGGACTAAGAACTTAATTCATTTGTTTTTGCTTATAAGCACTTAAGCCCACTCACGCCCTATTTCATCTTCAAAAGAACAACGCTTATACAATAGAATTCGTGATTCAAAAAATATTTTGCTTCTAAACAGCCATCCAATTAAGAACAAAAAAAAATCTGTTTTTTTTTTCATCCTAAGGCCTCATCACATCTTTCAACAACTCAATCACGTTGAACAGATTTGAATTCCTCAGACAGTGACGTTCTGTGGAGAATAGCAAATAAGCCCATTTTTAAATATTCATCACTTCACGGCCCCATGGCCCTTTCAATAGAAAACGAATGCAAAAAAATATGATCTCAAGATTCACTGTCAACTCCTCTCCTAAAGCCACTTTCCATTTAAATTTAACATGATTAATTGTGGTTTCGAATTTCAAATACATAAATTGTGTTTTGAATTTAAAAGATAATAATTAATGGTGTTTAAAAAAAACGGCTTTGTTCAAATAAAACGCCCGTCAAAAAAAAGAATGACATTTTTGGGGGTAATATTTCATTATCCAGGTTTCTCATTTCAAATTTGTCATTTGATGAAATTACAATTTTTTTTTAATTGATTATAACTTTAAATTAAATTTACAATTAACTTTACCATTAGCTTTAAATTTACGTTAAAGAGTAGTATTATAGCTTTTTCAAATTTTTTAAAATGAGCTAGTTTAAAATCAAAATTGCTCGATATAAGCTAATTTGCATGTTAGCATTAAAAAATCACCCTCTGACATAGGCTGGCTTATAAAAGGCAAAAAAACTAAGTTTTCAAATAGAACACGTTTTTTTTTCTTGGCTGCTTTTGTGAAATGCTAAATAAATTTTTAGCAGAATTTGATTGGCAGGTTTGGCACTCTGCCCTTATTGTTAAATTTAAAAAAATTCCTTTGAAGTAAGCCGCCTCTTTTAAAAAACAAACTCAAATTAGTAATTAACGAAGATGTATTTTCAAACGCCTATTTTACCTTCCATCTAACAATTATTCTTCAAACGAAATTTAAGTAGAACATTTTGATACATCAGTTATTACACCAAAATTATCGACAAACTTTGTCGATTATTTTTATTTCAAAAAGTTTTGTAAAATATTTGCTTTATAGCATATTCTATAAAAAAAATTGTTATACAAATAATTCTAAAATGTTACAATGCAAAGGAAGCTTTGATTTATCAGAAATCAAATTTAACAAAAAAAATGCTAAAGTCTGTTCAATTGAATTGACAATTTTTTGACCACCTTTTGAACTTAAAATTCTCACCATGCCCCATAATGTGTCAAAATTGACACATTTTATGAGGTGACAAATGTGACAAATTATCAATTTTCGAGCGATGTACCTGCTTGGTTGATTGATAGTTTTTCGGGGAATTTCGTGAGGAGAGAAGCGATGAAAATGCCACAATTGAGCTGAAGGCCCTAGAAGAAGCGTATGGACGAGAAGCGCTGTTGCCAGGACAACGAAGCCCCACCCACCCTCGGGGTAGTAGTGCTGGGTAATTGTACTCCCACTCCCCCCTTCACTCACACTCTTCGACCCACCCCCGCCCCCAAACCCACCAACCAAGTGGTGGGGATTTCGGAAATTGGCTTTGAGCTGGGCCATGGTGTGACCCCGAGAGCACTCCTCAGACCCACCAATTCTGCTCTGAAACGCTTTGGATTTTGTACTGTGATGAAATTGGTGAGGAGGGTCTTCATCCTCTGAATTGATCTCTTCCTCATCATCTTCTCCAGCGTTCTCCAGCCCAAATTCAACATTCTGGAGAAGATCACCCTCAATGTCCACGAGACCTGACGGAAGGTCACTGGGCAGGTCACACGAAATCTCGTTCACAAACTGACCCTCGGGGTCATCGGGGTCAAGGCCCGAGTCCTTCAAGCGATTTGTACTCGTGCTACTACTCGGGTCCTCAAAGTAAGGGGGTCCTTGACCCTTGACCCCTGAAGTGTCACCAAAGTAATGTGTACCGTCGGAAGAAGAGGCGGAGAAAGTACGGTCGAAGGAAAAGGGTACTTTGGCAGGTACCCTTTCCCTCACAGTGCTATTGGCATGGCCAAAAGTACCCTTCAAGGGCTTCGAACTCATCATGAACATATACCTGTTCAATTTTCAAAACCACCTTTTCCAATTTTCATTCTTTTCAAATTCAACCACCTTTTTTCACTTTCACCAACACAAAATCGCTGAATTCCAAGCGTTCGCTTGTTGAATGACTTTCTCCAAGATTGAGGGAAAATTTGGATTCAGCGTTGCACTTTTACAAGGATTTCAACCGTTTGGAAAATAAAGGTAACATTTAGAACAACGTTCTAAAATTTGGAACAACTTTTAGAACAAGAAGGAGCATTGTTCTAAAAACTGTTCTAAATCGAGAGTAGTGCGCCACATTTCTCTTGGCTTGCGAGAGACAATTTTACGCTGTTTCTTGCTCTCTCTGCCTCCGTGAAAGTGACTGGCATTCAGCGAACAGCACAATACAAACTGAGTTGTCTAGGAATTCTGCTCTCAAATAGCAGCGCTGAATAAGAAGAAAAATCGCTTCGAATCGCTGCTGAGCTTGTTTTCTTGTTTTGGCACTTGACTTCTTCTTTTACGCTACACTGCCCACTTTCTCCTACAAATCCGCAAATCACCGCTCCCCTACTCAAATCTTCAGCGATTAAGTCTCTTCCAGCCCCTTGACGAGCGCTTCGATTCCGGCAGCAGCGCTCTTCCTCTCCGCGAGCGGAAATTGGCTGAATTTGAAAAGTTTTGAGAATCGAGAGAAGCTTTAGCGCTTCCGGAGCAACGACTGCTTCCTGACCTCGTTCAGAACGAAAAACAGCGCTGCTGAAATTGACTTGACATATGGCACCGTGCGCCGCGGTCCGAATCAGCAGCGACAGAATGTTTTCACAATGTTTCTCCAGAAAGTTTCTCTCTTAAAATGCTTTCTCCACTTTCTCTTTGGAAACATGTAGAACGCTATTCATTAAACGCGCTTCACCACAACAACACTGGAAGCAAACGAAAAAGCAAATCGCTGAGGATCAGAAATTGGTGAAGCGCTAGATAAAGCGAGCGGAACAAATGCACTGGAATGAATTCCTCCTGGTGCCATAACCGGAGATGAAAGGCAGCGATACTTGACAACTTCTGTTTTTAAAGCTTCATTTTGAAAAGCAGTGGAAACCCGAGTGTGACGCTGATTCATTTCACGGAAGGTTTGGTGCGCTGAATCGCTGCAAAGAAGACTCTGTTAATTACGAATCGCTGCACTGCAAGTGAGGATGAAAACGTTTTTGGAAGGGTGTCAGGAGACGTGTCTCTTGAAAGATGTAATTTTGCCTGGGTGTGACAGATGGTGGGAGATAGATATTGGCAGAG
>VYYI01002861.1:0-13640 GCA_021029175.1 Bilobella aurantiaca | reverse complement strand
AAGGTTACGCAAGCAAGTCGTAATTTTCCATGACAGCATTTGCTGCTCCTCAGATAGCAGTGCATATTACAGGGGTTGCCTTCGCCGTCGTCCTTTTCCTTTTTATACGCAACTTCTCAGCATATCGAGTTCCAACCCATCAATGATGTACCACTACTACTCGCATACTCCTCTCTCAGTCAAGTATGTGCGGGGACGCTCGGATACGGAGGCTTGGAACGACAGTGGAATGGCAGGTTTTATATTGGAATTGGGAAAGGAAATAAAAAATTGGATCCGCATTCATCTCGGTGCATATGGATGTGAAGGAAGGGAGGGCAGCCAGATGGTCCCTAATGCCGAGGAGTATGGCGTGTAGGCTGTTGGGAAATCCGCGGGAGATGGGTAGTATAACGGTGGTGAACGAGAGAAAAATGTCGTATGAAGTTACTAGTAGTGAATGAAGGGTCCGGACATCTTTATCCGTTTGAGATCTTATGTAGATGTGCCATTTTCTATGCACGTCCTCAGAGCCACATACGCACACATGCCGGCAACTTCCTCATCAAGCACATACATTCTAATTCCTTTCTCCCCATCTGTCTTTTCCAGGGAATTTTACGCTGACTCGGTGACAATTGTCAGTGTATGGAGTAGCGGAGCGGAACCGCGCTCGCCTGTCAAGGGGAGGGATACCAATTTTGGCATAAACAAATGCAGGGTTGTCCAAACGTTTCACTTCCACATTCTCTGTATGTGAAAACATCGACGAAAGGTCGAGCGTCTCGCTAATGGACTGACTCATCCATGATAACTGCCAAGATTTAACTTGATTGCTGATTAAACCTTGAGATTTTCATTTTACCATAAACACTCCCCAGGTTTAGAGGAATTACTTTGAAAACGCTGACTGGCTGAAAATCCCAGCTTAAGAATGGAGGCGGAGTCCCGAGGGAATTGCGGTGAGCCAAATTTATGCAAATGTAAGGTTGACGTGTTTGAGTGGGAAATGGGGGCTGATACGCTGGAGTGAAGTGTAATGGGCTAAGACGACTTTGGGCAGAATTAGTTAGAAATGGCACATTAAGGGGTAGAGCTGGAGGATTAAGCGGATGATTTCAGTATGCAGGGCCGTGTGTAGGATATATGGTCGTGTCGTAAAATCGGTGAAACTTCAGTGGGTTGTGTTTGGGACGGAAGGGTAGGGAGAAATATTAGGTGATATATATCAGATAGCACAGGTTCGTCATTGGGACTCGCTGCCATCATGACCTTCGAATACTTCATAGCTATTTCAGAACCAAAAGTGTGTACGCAAAGTACACGTACACAACGCAATAGTTTCGTACAATACAAACTCATGGTCTTCATCTAAACGATGATAATTGGCCAATTGCAGTGTAAGTAAGTAGAATTCTGGTGGTCATCCCACGGCAAGTAGCATAGGAATATACTGAAGGCTTCGAAAAGTCTTTCGTTCTAAATTGTAACGAAATGAATTCTACAGAACTTTTTCCAATTTCAATCCTCTTTTAGCCTAAATATGCTTGGAGAGATTTGTGGAAATGGCGTCCCTTTTTTGATTTCTAGCATTTTCCCACTTTAAAAGTTGCGCTAACGTTCATCGTATCATTTGGAAAAATATTACAATTTTTCTATGGAAGGTACCCTTGAGAATTAATGTGCGGACACCTCACAAAGCTAACCATAAAATGCAATACTGTGGTTTCTCTGGAATCTGCTTGATGGTAGAAAAAGCTCATACAGAATTCCAGCTTTAATGAACTAATAATAAGCATTGAAAATACCATGATCAGCGACGTGCTGTTACAAAAAGACTATTTTATTCCAATTCTGAGGAAAACCTATAACTCAGCCACGTATTCCCTTTCGGCTCGATTTGTAAAGATTCCGAGTAAAATCATGTTAATCAAGATGCCGCCGCCGCTCGTTGGCCTGTCGTTTCCCTCGTTGTGTCATTCTTGTAATTTGAGCCGCGTTTCCGACCTAATGGAGCCTCCTTACAACTCTTCCGAGAGCATCCTATACTTAACCTAGTCAGGTGCGTCCCATGTATCTACTCCATTCTCATTTCAGTGAAATGAACCGTCATCAGGACTATGGGACGACGCTACCGCTCTATAAGATGAGCCACTATAGTTTATATGCTTCGATCGCCGACGACAGGGCTTAGAATCTTTCGTTCCTCTTCTGAGGTTTAGCCAACCTTTTTATCTGAGGCGAATAATGAGGGGACGGAAACAAAAGGGGCTCGCTAGTCTGCAAACAGCCGTCACGGACCAGTGACAGGTAATCCTGGGGGAACCTTAATGTATTCTAATTATTTCATAATCACCCTTTACCCTAAATATTTTACATTGTATACCAAAGGCAAATCTCCGAGAGAGCGACCCGGATTTCAGTTTAATCAAGACCCCGGTCGCTTCAATGAATTTCACGGCGTATTTTGTAATCTAGCCCCTAGCTTAGCGAACGCTGTAGGTAGCGGCTGGTGAAGCCTCTCTACGCTATTCACCCATTGCCAATGATGAGTGTTGTTTAACCTGAAAGTTTTTAAGTCTCCCCCGGAAATGTGGAACCCGCTCCCCGAAGTCATTTGAGGAGAACAAGCATCGTCATCCCCGTCGTTGTCGTCGTCCATCCAAATGGGAAAACAAGGGCTACGTGATCGAATGAGGGAATAATACGAGGTTACGCAAAGAAAATTCCCACCCCACGCACAGGTATACAGATAGAATGAGCAAGAGCCTTATAACGGGAATTCAGGTTTTAGAATGGGATCCTGATGCAGCAACTGAAATTAAGGCTTCAATCACGCAGGGATTTAGCGCGGGGAAAACAGGCGTCCCTCTCCCCACAAAGTAATGTGAGTACGCTGACGACGAGGACTCGGTTTATAATGTAGTACAGAGTGCGGAAAGAAGTGGTGGCGCGGCGAGGTCCAGCCAAAAAGTATTTTCAACGAGGGTGATGGTGCGAATGAGAATCAGGATGAAAAGCCAGGAGAGCCCTCAGCCAACATGCTCGAGGATGGAAATGTTTTTGAATGAGCTGGGCTCGCCCTTCCACCGGAAATTAACTTTAGCAAGTAGGGGAACTTCGGACTGCGGAGGCTGGGGATTCACGTCAGTAGGATGTAGTAGTGAGTGGGCGTCTGGGTCTCCATGTATGCACATATATGTAAACATATCTATAAAGTATTAGATATGGCGAGGGAGAATCTCTTTCCGTATATCCCATCTGCCTCTATCCTTGTGTGACTTGTATGTCCGCACATTGCTGATTGACTTTCTCAACATTCCGGAGGCTATCTGTGTATAGTATTACGTGCGTTTGAACTCCTCCCTATAATTTCTGTAGGTTTGCACGGTAAATTTAGTGCATTTGTGGTGTATTTTCCTCTGAGTGTACGTGTTTGTGAGCGTGCCTACATGTTCTTTGTCCTTTCTGTTTGTGTGTGTGTGTGTGTGTGTGTGTGTGTGTGTGTGCTCAATATCCGCGTTTCTCAGCATTCATTGCTCTAAATGTCTGTATGTCCAAGTGCTCCCGTATGTGTCTCCCCACGTTCATGTGATCCCCATGTGCATATATCCTTGTGTGCGTGTGTCAATAGTTATGTGATGTCTGTCCAGGATGATATCATGTGTGTAAGTATGAAGTGTAGACCTATGGGGTGTGTGTACTAATGTGCGAGTGCGTATGACCTTAAGAGAGTTGTACATTTAATACATCAACTCGTGTGTACATGTAAATGCCCTGCACACCTCTTTCCTCCGCTTTCACTTCCACCATTATTGTCATCCCATATATACTCTCATACTAGCTGTATATGAAGCCAGGAGTACGTGACGAGATCGAGGCCCACGTCCGTTCGTGAGGCTCTAGCCACCACCCTCTCCGTCCCTCTCTCTCTCTCTCATTCTGTCCGTTCCAGGCGGAGAAGCTCGCTCGTCAGTTCACATCTCACGTCCGGAGGATGGAACGGAGAACAAAGTTTTTGGCGTTGATTTCATCCGAATGGTCGGTGGTGGAGAGAAAGAGGAATTATTTTTCTCAGTGTGGATCAGACAAACAGAATGATAGGGGAAGAGTGAAAGAGAGTGAGCGAGAGAGTGGAGTCATATGAAATAGTATAGCATCCTCAGTACCCCTCTTCACCCCCTGCCTGGCCAAATGCACACCCAAGCCCACTAATGACGTTCTCAATAATGATGAATTCCGCATGAATAATTATCACGTAGTTGGGAGTTGCTCATAAAGCAAGAGCCCACCGCATGCTCTCGTATGACTAGTGAAAATCAGATAGTCACGTATGTATACAGAATGGCAATCTCTCTGTACTACTACACGTATTATTCTGCCCACTGATCTTCTATGGAGCTTCATTAGTGGGGAGAAACCTGTGCCGGGCACTTTTTATTAGACTTATATAAATTGTTATTACGCTTCGGACCTCACTGCTCCACTCCTTAGTCCAAGGCGTCATATCCTAACGAAGCCCCCCACGAGCGCCCCAAGGAATTCACAAGTGCTATGATGAAGTTGGAAAAGTTATTGAATGGTTTCACGTATAGTACTATATATACTATATACCTCTTTCCCACATGATGATGATGATGATGATGATGTGTGCGATACTGGGAACTGACATAGGATGAGTGAGGATGGGCTTGGATGAGAATGTTCCACTCAATTATGAGACTCAAGTTGGGATGGAAATTGGAGAAATTATGAGGAGAAGGATTTCATTTAGTTCCATAATTTCCCTGCTGGCCCCACGTCCACATACCGCTCACAAACAGTCGTCGTCATCATGACTGCGAACGGGCGGGCGAGAGGTGGACGACGACTACAGGCGTCGTCTGTTTAGGGAAATGGAAAATAATGCATGGGGTTCGCAGTATTTGGGTACAGCAACCGCGCGATAACATCTCATTTGCCCTGCTTCAGAATCAGTCAGACAAAATGGAACAAAATGAGTATGTATAAGAGCGGGAGTTATAAGTATATCGAGAGTCTCCCACACAGTCTTCTTGTTCTGTACCCCAGTTCGGTAGTCTTCTTCATCTCCTACGACGGGAGCGTGGAGTTCCGTGGTGACAGAGGGAATAGCATGGAAATGAAGAGAAACTTTCGGGTTCCCCAACCTCAACTTTCTCCGGATGTCGATGACGGGACAATCTTTTAATTAGAATGAAACGATGGCTACGATCTACGAACCACACATGTACTGCAGTGGACTCTCCCCACCAGACCACTATCACCACTGCTACTACTACTACTTCTGCTGCTATAACCCTCTCAACTGTACAGACTCCGATTTCTTATTTAATTATTATCATTACGTTATTTCCGTGTTTCACTCTCACAGTAGCCCTGGCCAACAAACATTAGCTTCCTTTCAGATAGCTCCACCCATCCCTCATAACGGACGGTCGGAGGGGAGCGTATCATAGTTTGGCTCATATGTAGAGCCACCCGCTCCATACCTCATCATGGACAAGGCAGGAGAGACAATTAGGGCCTTACATATGTACAAGTCTTAATCACCATCGCTTCCTTCCACGTTGTCATTCCCAATCTCGCGCCAGTTTCAGGCTCTCAAATCTACCTACCACACCATGGAATAATATATATTTACACATGTATACATATTGGCAACGTAGATTGCTAATGAAGAGAATCTTGTTCCCGGAAACTTCGTCATCAAAGTCAGCATTATTATTAAAGCGCAGATTCCCCGCGCCCTAGCTCCCAGGGAATGGGCGGTGGGCTGGGCGAGTAGAAGGGAGAGCCGGAGCCGTAGGACTATGGGAGGAAATACCGAGTCAAGTTGTAAGCCTGAACACTTCCAAAGAGCCTAATTTCCCTACTCCTCTTCATTTGCTTAAGAACTTGGGAATTATCTATGAGTGGAGGAGAAAATACGGGATTAATTCATATTAAATAGCAAAGTCCTTTTTAAACTTCCCCCAGCGACCTCAGTGAGTACCCCATATTTACAAGGCTGGATGTAAAGGCGGAACATTTTATTGGCGTTATAATGTACCATTGTATGATGGTGCTTTTGAGTGGGATAAATAGGGATTTCCCCCTTGGTGACTCTAATATATGGCCCCAGAAGTATGTGCAAGGTTACTTTCCGGGTACTAAAAGCCCGGGTTAGCATTCCGAGCATCCATCATATATCTAACCACATTTTTCAGTAGGATATTTTTTGTCCAAATGTAAACGTCTCAGCAGCTTCGTTACATGCGTTTGGATACGAGCAGATATATATTTGGCGCATGTACGTATAATTTGTATGTATGTAAACCCGCGGAATTTATATGGCGGAGGGTATACGGGGGAGGATATTTGAAAACTTTTGGGCTACCTCGAGTTTGAGCGACGACTGGAGTCTTTCTTGCCCGCCTGGAGCTGGGATAGATCCCGCTGCCGCTTCTCCGTCTCCTGCCAAATCTGCCAGTAGAGCACGAGCATGATGGACACGGGGACGTAGAAGGCGGCAATAGCCGTTCCGAAGGTGATGTAATGGTTCGTGTCGATGAATTGAATGTAACACTCATGGTACGGCACTGTTCGTTTCCCCTCAATGTAAGGCCACGCATAGATCCACGGTGGCCAGAGGACCAGGGAGATCCCCCAAGCGGATGAAATCATAACGGCCGCCCTCCTCGTTGTCCGCCGCGCCCTATGTGGACAACAAATAATTATTATTAATATGTATACTTATAAGCGGAAAACAGGGAAAAAAACATATTCACAAGCATAAGCACAACGGGATGCTGCACAAGCGGATGCACATACATATGTAAGTCAACTATACCCCAGCCAATCGAACTGGAGTCCCCTGGACACCTTCAAACTCATCAATCCTGTAGCCCCATTAAACTTTTGCACATCCCAATGAAGGAGAGTTCACATACATACATACATAAAGTAACCATCCGTTCCACTCCCACACGCGCGCCTACTCTTATTCGTTCACTTAACCTGGGAGCACTGGAAATAAACCAGAGAATTATTGCTTCATTAACGTCTTTAATTGAGACAGGAGGATAGGACTTGGATTCCATTCCCAATAACCCGGATCTCCAACAGCCACTACCTTGGTCGCTTTCTCCTTCAGTGAAAGTATCTATCTATATGTGTGCGTAACGTGGAAAGGAGATGGTCTAAAAGCCGGAGTCAATCTTGCTGCCTTTATAGCTCACAGTCCCTCCCTACATACCTACCTGTGGGCTTGTGTACTCCGTGGACAAGTCATTACTTTTTACTCGGCTCTCAAGACCATCCCCCCCCCTTTCTTTCCCCAATGACGGCCAAGTGAGTTCCTGAGTGGGAGCGAAACGGGGTGAAAGTCGAGTTCTATAGATCCACCGACCACTACTGCCGCGATAAACTCGTCCATTCAACCCCGGGCAGAGCCGGGAAAGTAATTCTTATAGCTTAGCCTTGGAACAGTATCAGAGCTCATGAAGCCAGCTTTACCTTGATCCCTATGCAAAGACGACCCGCCCGTAGACACACATTTTAGACTTAGAGGGAAACTTTAGTTCATCATAACCCACTCTCAAAGTAAGGAAGGTGAGACTGAAGAGCAGTATTTAGGATTAATGAATGGCGGGTAATTTTAATTAAAGTATGAGCGGGGAAGCGGGGGGCTACTTATACTTTTCAATGGGACTAACATTCATCTCACAGCCAACATATAGAGCCTTGAACATCAGAGGGAACGAGATATATCACAGAAGAGGAAGAGTGGAAAAGCGGCAGCGGGGGAGATGAGGAGGAGGAAGGGTTGCCATGAAGCACTCATCATAATCACTCACATCATCACCCTCATCTTACATACACACATAACCTCCGTGCTGGAGCGTCTGCACACACACACACACATACAACATTTTATCCATACAGAGTAGTGCTCATGCACCCCAATCCCTTTGCCTAAAATTAATCCGCTCTTCACTCCTTCCTGTGTCTATGCTTTACTAGGTGGGAAATCCATGAGTCAACATCCATTTTATTTCTTGGACCTACAGGACCGTATATTGCTTATGAGGAACGAATAAGTGTAGAAGAATTATACGCAGATGAAGGTCCAAAGTTAGCACCAAGTTTTGACCTCCTTTCTCAGAATCTTTGTCCCCTCATCCAAGATCCCACCGTAGTAAAAGGTGAGCATGTAAGATTTCGCTTTACCACTGACACCATCTATTATCACCTAAAAAGTTAGATATCTTACGCTCGTATGCATGTTCACGAGTTTGGCCTACATTCCCAGGGTTTCACTCAAGTGGAATATGCGCGGCCTCATTCTGTACTTGAAATTCTTCAACTTTTATTCCCACTTTCCCTATCCCTTTGTTTCCTACACTGTAAGAACTTAAGTGGGAATGCTCCCACTATATATCGTCACATCCCTTCAAACTCAGTAATGCATCAGTAATGCGTTGTCTGAGAGAGTCTTATTTGATAACGGAAAGGGCCGTCTGACCCTCAACTGTAGTTGTGAACATGACACGGAACAACTGGGTGCGGGAGGTACGGATGGTGACTATTTTAGTGCCAAACCACGTCAGTAGCTAAGAAAATGACGGGACATGTTCTTGAGTAACACTACTGTGAACAAATAACTTTAGAATGCACAGGTCATTACATTCAAAGTCCCCAAGATCGTTCCTCTTAGCAGTGACTGCCCAATTAGATTGTTTTTTTTTAATTTCTCTTGCTCCTTCACCTCAGAATCCACAACGCCACTGACATTGAGCGGTACAAAAAGAAAGGTTCTGTAGCTCTGAGGAGTCCATGCAAACTTGTTTACCTGTAGGTAAGCGGGCGGGTGACGGAGAAGTACCTATCGAAGGAAATGATGAGAAGATTGAGCACGGAGGCATTGGACGCCAAGTAGTCGAGGGCTAGCCAGGCGTCGCAGATTGTCGGACCGAAGGGCCAGTAGCCCATCAGCAAGTACACAGTGAAGAGGGGCATGGAAACGAGCCCTATGATGAAGTCGGCGACGGCAAGGGAGAATAGGAAGTAGTTGCTAATAGTCTGTAGCTGCTTATCAATTTTGAAAGACACCATGACGAGGATGTTACCCACGACGGTGAGGAGTCCTAAACAGCCCGCTACCCAGGCAATTACGATCATCTGGAGGAGGGAGTAGGCCGACTTAGGCGTATGAACAGGCGGGATCATCGTCGTTGCTATCGTCACAGTCTCATTCCCTCCCACCCCAGCACTCCCATCCCGCGTCCAACCCCACGAGGGGTGAGCGCCGGCAGAGCTACTGCTGCTGCTGCTACTACTACTACTACTACTGGAAATAGTCATAAAGTGGGGGTAGGTCGGCGGGGTGACCATCGTACTCGAGGGTGAGCCGGAGATGGGTGGTAATGTTGACGGCGTGAGGACCGGAGGAGTATGATGCTGCTGTTGATTACCCCGGTTGGCGAGGCCGACGGCACCCTGTGCAGAGACGATGGCCGGGCCCAGGGCAAACCAAGGGCAGAGGGCTGTGAGGAGGAGGCAGGTGTGAAGGAACAATTCTGAGGCCATGGACAAATTCTGCATCGGTATCATTCTGAAAGCACAGGGGAGCCTTGGGTGAGGCCAAGATGATGATGATGATGATGATGATGATGATGATGATGAAGATGAAGAAGAAGATGAGAAAAGGGAGACAATCACGAGGGGTGACGATGTTGACGACAACGGTGACGACGACGAGGAGGAAGGAGAGGGATATGCCTGCCGATTATCTTGACTCGGGCGACGAAAAAGACCAGGACGCGCACACACAGACACAGGTATAATGTATAAATATATGCACGCACCGTCCTCCTTTCTCCTCGGAGAGAGTGAGATAGATAGTGAGGGAGAGAGAGAAAGGAAGAGAAAGAGATGTGCTTTCTTTTGTCACCCCACTCCTCCGCCTTCACATTCACGCTTACATAATCATCTTAAATTTATTGAGGAGCAAGACCAGTCGAGTGGGATCCTTCCTCTCCATCCTCCCTGTCCCTGTATCAGGCTTCCGTTTCCATAAATGAATTTCCCGGTCTAAAAATTGAATCATGACTCAATATTTTCCCCATCGCTACCACTCTTTCCAACCCGTCGTCATATCTTCCCCTTCCATTGGAGCTCACCATATTTAACCCCACTTCACTTTCGCTGTGGAAGCTACCAGTAGTTAGGCAATATTGTAGGAATCAACCTCCTCTTGCAGCTCCTTTTTTAAAATTCTCACCACCACAAATCCTCCGCTCACTCGTTGGAATTTCCGTCCCCATGGTCCGACCTTTACTTTCTCCACTTTAAAAATCCATACTCTACTCAGCTGGGACACGTTACTGTATGTTATCCCATCGACTGAAGACGAATGCACTCTCACTGGGACCTCAGAGAACAATCAACACGTCCAGAATCGATACACACAAAGCCGGGACGACAAAATAAAGGGATACGGAATAATTCTTTTTTTTTATTTGTTTTTGAAATTTCCACCACGATATCCACCACAGTACCCAGCATGGTCACCACCAACCCTACTCTCTACCACTGCACTGCAAACTGAGTGCACCAGCTTGACTTCACAATCCCTACTGAAGCTCTTTAAGGGTGACCATGGAATCTAGAGGGACTCGGAGTAAAGGGGTGGGTGAAAACTGTTGAAAATGTCCAGAAATGTGCAATACTGCGGCTCCCTTCTTTATCTCTCTCCTAGCCTCCAATATTATCATAAATGTTGAGAGCAGAGGGAGCCTGGACCGTTGGATTCTCTCCAGTCTGGGCTCGGGATTTGAATGGATGGCACATCATGCCCCTCGCACTGTACTCTCCTGTCCTCCCCAACTTGGCTCCCTGCTAGCCATGTGTGCGCGAAGTCTGGGATGATAACTTGACTATGTGTAGCTGAGCGGCATGCTCGGCGCATTTACTACCACCGCTGCTAGTGCTGCTACTACTACTACAACTACCACCACTACTACTGCATCTTCCACCACCACTAACACTGGTAGGCCTACTGTAAGGATCTACGTCTACATGGATGTAGAGTGCTATATGAGTCTACCCCCGTCTGCATACTTACTTTCACTTTGCACCGCTTCTCATGATCATCGTATAAAAAGGCCCGGCTTCCTTTCTCGTCCTCCAACAACAAGGAAGACGGCGAGGAACACTTCGTATGCGTTTCTATGGTCTTGTGTGTGTGTGTGTGGGAGAAAGATGGTATACGAGAGGAAGATCCCAGGAGTCGTGGCGGTGGTCGTTACAGTTGAGAGAGGAGGGGAGAGGAGTAGTTGTAGGCGCTGGGGTGACCGTATGCTCATCTCACTCAGCTTTCTCTGTGGCCTGGCCAAAGCATTTATAGGAAAACCAAAAAGTTGAGCATGCAACTTTCCAGTTGAATTCAACAGTCTGAAAATTTCTCTGCGTCCCAGTATTTTGCCTCCTGTTCTCCAGTACACGTTCCCACTTTCCCTTTTTCCTTACCCGAGTACTTTTTGGACAGTACAGTACTATCTACTCTTTGTCACTCTAGCATATTCTACAGCCATTGTAGGACTCACCCTGTCAGAGTTTCCTAGTGTAGCGGCAGAGATATGAATATGTATGTGTTTATGCGTCTGTGTGTGTGTGTCTCCGTGTGGTCCTGTTTGTGTAGCTCCGAGCGTGTGAGCGTCTGTACGTTGGGTGTGTGAGTGTATTGGGATCAGTTACGCTGCTTTCTCCGGGATCTCGTATAGATTAGTTTTCCTCTGCTCATCCCCTTGCTCTCTCTCCCTGGCTCACTCTCTCCAGCCGTGATATGAATAGGAGGTTATACGTGCATTGAGTATGGGACGACATATAGTAGCGGTAGATTTCTTGGCACACGCACACACACACACACACACACACACACACACACACACACACCCTCAAACACACTCACATTCTATGGGCCACGGAGCGTCTCAATATTTTCTACCGAGCTGGATCTGTATATACTTTTTACCGCCCTATTCATCCTCCCGTGCTTTGAGCCGGGAAAGAAAGGGCTTTTTCACAATTTCATATGCGTATGCTTTTCTTTTCCGCTACGTCGTCTTCTTTCCCCCTTTCTATACTCCTTCGTCTTCCTTCCACCGCACCGTCTACTTTTCATCCTACTTTCTCCTCTATCGTCGTTGTCGTAAATATGGTCGAGATGTTGGTACACAAATGAAAACAACAACAATGGCCCGTTCTCCTAGGAACTTCCCGGTGCATCTTCCCTCATCCCAACTCGCTGTATCATCGTCATCATTGTAATATATCTACTTCACTGTATACGCTAACAGAATTAAAGTATAAGATACATAAAAGCATGGGTGTGTCAACACCACAGAGGTATTACAGGGGAAACTTTGAAACCGCTATAAGTTGTACTGTACCGTAACTGAAAGGTACATAAGAAAATACATAGCTTCGGTTGCCTTTGTCCGGGGCCACGAGATATGTACAGTGTAGACTCCTCCAAGCCACACACTGCAGAGCTCCACTTGAGAACGTTTCGCTTCCAAATTAAGCCTAAAAGGATTTGAAAAGGGATTAATTTATTCCGGCCTTTCTGGACACACATCATGTTGTGGGATACTCCAGAAGTCCGCTGTAGAGTGCGTCGCGGCTTAGGGGACCGCAGTGAAGTTCCGGCTTGAAATTAGAGCTGAAAATTCGCTTAAATGACATTATTATTGTTCTGGAACTAGAAAGGGTGGGAGGGGGAACGAGACTTCCCAACGGCTCACTCCGAATCGCAATTTTGCAAGTTATTTGGATTTTATGAATTTGAATTGAATTCCTATTGCTTCAATTTTAGGGATTCTCATAGTGTTGTATTTTAATTATTGACGTACTTGCAATACGTTTTGTGCCGAAAAAACGTTAGAAAAGCACAGCTTGGCGACATGCAATGGACCTTGAGCTTACCTACACCTGTATTTATCTCATTTACATTTATGGTTGCAAGATCTGCGACCACAATAACTTGAATGATTCTTGTAAACTCTCTTGGAATCTATGCCTGTCATCTCTTATAATCTCGCTTAAAATCCATACCTATAACCTCTTAGAATCTCTCTTAGAATCTATAGCTATAATCTCTTAGAATCTTCCCTTGTCTAGAAGTGTACAGTTTTTAAGAATGAAATAAAACAAAAATATGGCCGAGGATTGAGACGTGGAAAAAAAAAAAACTCGAGTGGATTTGCTCAGAATGTGGTTGGTATAAGGTGATTTGGAGAAGCAAAGCTTGAAATCAGTACCCGCAGAGCAGATTATTGCAACTCCATTGGCTGCACATTGCAGTTGTCATGAGACCGGGGCGGAGGCGGATTTACCCTTGAAAAATGTCGGTTGTTCGATACGGTGGAAAGAACGTTTCCTTTACTTCAACTTCAAGCCCGCGTTATGTTATGCCGGCGGAAATTGGGATTGTAAACCAGGGATAAGGAAGTATGAGAGGATAAGATGGGGGTGGGTGGAAGGGGGTGGGGAGGAACATACGTTCCAGGACAGTGGTGCTGATGGTTCCTCCGGCTCCGCTCTCATCTCATGCCACTCTGTAATCTGGTTGCGAAAAAGGGGCTGATTATGTCCTCATA
>VYYI01002860.1:0-13641 GCA_021029175.1 Bilobella aurantiaca | reverse complement strand
GCGACAGAGCAAAAGGTAAGGTTGGCAGTGTTATCCACTGCGCTGGCCAGGGCCTCTTACTCCAGAGACCTCAACAACTCACTCATATGCTCTGCGTCACTGTTTGGCGTTATCGCCACATCACAAAGTGTTATTTTTTACACTTCTATCTTCACTTAATTTGAAGTTGAGTTTTATATGACAAGACTAAGAAGCCCGTGCAAGGGTAGGAAGATTTTTGTTAATATTCATCGTGCGCTAGGACTGGCTTGTTTGGCTAAAATATAGTCATCGTGAAGCTCACGATAGCCATTTTACAGCTCACGATTGTGTTAAGTTTACGGTTAACTTGTGAAAGTTTCACACATACAGAAAAAAAAAGTTACAATGCCCATCTATGACAACTGGGACAGGGAGTCAATGCGTGTGTGAGTGTTTACCAGAAGCACAAATTAGATTTTGAAGTTTTGAATTCACGCGCACAGATTCTCATCGTTGCGCATAGCCGCCCATTGCCTACTCAAAATGGTACGCCTATAAAAGAAAAAATGCGACATTTAATAATTTCTTTATATTATTTCAGGCTTTTCAATATATTGGAGAACTGTGCCGCTTTCTGTTGGCCCAGCCCAAAAATTCCAAAGACCAAGACCACTCTGTGCGGCATATGTATGGAAATGGAATGAAGGCGGAAGTATGGCCCGAGTTTGTAGAACGATTCGGCATTAAAAATGTATTTGAAGCTTATGCATCAACCGAAGGAAATTGTGGATTAAGTGAGTTTAGTAATTTGTGTTTCAAATTATTTAAATTATTAAACTAATTCGACACCTTTCTTTTCTATTTTACCCTTATAGTGAACTATGACAACAAAGTGGGTTCGGTGGGACGTATGCCGAGACTCCTGGCCGGTATCGCACCGATTCAGTTAATTAAAGTTGACGAAGATTCCGGTGAACCGATCCGTGACACCGTGACCGGACTTTGCATCAAATGTGGCGTAAACGAACCTGGAGAATTGATTGGCGTCATCGAGGGAGGTAGCCCAGTTAGCGATTTTACAGGGTAAGATTCTTTTCTTACTTTCCTAGTTTACTTTTACTTCTTAAACTAAATTTTAATAAATAACTTAATTACTTATTTCTTAATTGTTAATCGAATTACATTTAAAGGTACACAGATTCAAAAGCCAAAAACAAGAAAATAATTACAGATGTCTTTACAAGGGGTGACAGAGCCTTTCGATCAGGTAATGAATCAACTTATTGCTTTACTTTCAGATTTTGTTAAAAAAAATTATCAGATTTGTAAAGACTGAAATTTTCTGAAAATACTGAAAAAAAAAATGTTTTGAACTTTAGGAGATCTTTTATTGAGAGATGACGAAGGGTTCTACTACTTCAAGGATCGACAAGGTGACACTTTTCGTTGGAAGGGCGAAAACGTTTCTACTTGTGAGGTCGAAAGTATCGTTGGCAAAGCTTGCGGTTTACGTGACGCTGCTGTTTACGGCGTAGAGATTCCTGGAACGGACGGAAGGGCTGGAATGGCAGCGATTGTGGATCCGGAAGATTCTCTAGACTTGAATCTGCTTGCATCCGAGCTCTCTTTACAGCTTCCGAGCTATGCGCGGCCAATATTTATTCGAAAACTTAAGGAAATGGACTTAACTGGTAGGTTGATCAAATTGAAATTTCAGTTATAATATTTGCAAACAACAAATTATTGAATAACTCTTCATTTAGGAACTTTTAAATTGAAGAAAGGTGATCTTCAGAAAGATGGGTTCGATATGGAGAAAGTGAAAGATCCTATTTACTTTTATACGAATAACGCTTATACGCGACTTGACAGTGAAACTTATACAAAAATCATGCAAGCACAAATTAGGCTGTAAAAAGTTTGTAAAAAATAATTTTGATATTATGATAATATCCTTTAGCTTATATTAGAGTAATTGTCAATTTTTTTAAATCCATAAATGTAAGTTACGTGACTGTTCGTTTACCCAAACGATTTTGAAGGACCAAATTAAAAAAGAATATTTTTTTTTCAAAATTAATAGAAATAATTTCTGATTTTTAGCATCATTTTTTTTACTCATATTTGAGCGAGCCACTAATAATTGTGCTATACTTGTTTAATAAAGATCTTTACTTTTCTCAGAAAAAGAAAGAAAGCTCGAGAATCAACTTTTATTTGTCACTTATAAAATATGCACAGCTTGATCCAATTAATGTAACTTTTCCTTTCACATATAATACTCCGGGACCTCGAAATTTTCAGTTTTGTTTCTGACTAGAGTAAACAAATGAGATTATGAAAAAAATCCACTTTCACACTTTTGCCAAGGGATTGGATTGATGGAGATCTGTTTCCCGGGAGTCCGCATGCGCAGGGCCCTTGGCAGTGTCCAGGAATTCACACCTTGAGAATCATGTGTCACGTGGAGGCTCGACCAATCAATGCCTGAGGAGTTTGGGGAGCCAATAGGAGTTGAGTATTGACTCAGATGGGAAGAGTAGGGGGCATGCGCAGAGTATCACAGAAATTAGGGGAAGGAGAAGCTGGAATTTCCCAGAAGCACCACCACTTGTCATTCGTTCCGCACACGGACCTGAAATTCAAATTAAATTCAGTAGCAGGTCAATCCCGAGAAAACAAAAACCGAGAATGCAAGAACCGGGAAAAAATACCGAGAATACAAAAATCGAGAAAAAAATATTCGAGAAAATGGACAAAGCTTGTATTTTGTATAGGTCAGGGCATTGAGTAACGAAAAATCAGCAAAATATTTGCTTGTGCATTTTACTAAATTATTTTCCATCTTAGTTTATTTTATTTCTCGGTTTTTGTTTTCTCGGTTTTTTCCGTTCTCGGTATTTTTTCTCGGGTATGACTTGCATTCTCGGTATCGACATGGAACCATTAAATACGCTGATTTTTGAGTGTTTTGTAATTTGTGTTATGTGACTATATATTACACTTTTAGAACATGCTGGGCCAAAAACGATGAAGTGACCCACACCAATCGTACGGGAAATACTTAAGAAGCACAGATAGCAAAATCACAAAATGAAATGAAGAAATATGTTTTGGTGCGGCAAGAACTGCGCTAAAATTAAAATGAAACGATCTTGAATGCCACGATCAAAATTGCAATTGAAAATTGAGGCCAAAATATAGGATATCGAATATGATTATGATATATATGATATGATTTAATATGAAAACAAAAATTAGACCAAATGCATCGATCCAATTAATTATGCCGTCCAGGAAGCATTGCTGATTGGAACTTGTGCGCATGGATGCGCAAATATCCATTGCACTGAAATTAATAGTAAAGCACATATTAACTAATCAATTCTAAGTTGTACAACCGGAAGTTGAGCAGTTCCATTTAATACTTATTTAGCATATATTAGAAATATTTCATTTCTTATGCAAGACGTATCAAATTTCACGCCTTGAAAAATTAAAAGAGGCCGCTGAGAACTTATACTAAATTCGCCTCAACTTTTTTTAATATAGTGAAATTATAGGAATAAAATAATTTACAACAAGAAATAATAATTGGATCGAATACTCCTTGGAACTATGTCGCGTTATTGCCCAACTTTTCATTTTTGCGCCTTAACCATATGTGGTCAGTCTTTAATCGCTTAAGCGCTAACGCTTATGTTTATATTCGCTGGAAGCGTTGGATAAATACCTTGTGTGGTGAGGTTGAAGGCCCAGTTGCCTTCTATGCCTGGGTTGATGTTCCGCCTGCAAGATTCGCTGCTACTGGACACGCGCAGTCCGGCATCTGCTTCTGTATATACAAAACAGTACCTGCGCACACCGGCGTAAGAGCGACTTGTCGGAGAGGCTATCAAAAAGCCCGTGTCTCCTTCTCGCCAACTCCCGTGGCAAGTGTATGCTGTTCAGAACAAAACATTTGTTTTAAAAAAATATTTGTGTATTTGAATTCGTGGGCTGCTTTCTCTACTCACAAGTGATTGGTTCCTGGGTTGCACACTTTGAATGGAATTCCATGGTTCCGCGGTCTCCGCACCCAACTGCGACCGCTTTGAAGTCTCCCAGACTTCCGCCGCAGTTATCACGGACGACTCGCCCATCAGCGCTCACGCCGCTGGCCATGTACTTGCCCAGATTTGGGCAGCGGTGGGACGCGGCGGTGGAGCTGACCAGAGTGAGCCACCCGAGACTCTGCACAGACTCAGAAGGGCCACTTGCGCACTCTGACCAAGCTGAAACCTTGTCCATCTCCATTTCTAAAACGTGGGAGTCCCGCTTGAACAAATTCAAACAGACGGACTCGCTCTTGCTGCAAGATGAAAGAGAAGTTTTGTTTAAAGTTTTTATAACAAATTTTTAGAACAGAATTCTTACCATCCGTCCATGTGTTGCGCTAGAATTCTAATGTGGTGGCTCGAAACGTCCAATCTGTTAGAGCAGACGAGGCGTGAGCCGGTGGCAAGGAGGGAAGAGTCGCCTTGCCTGTAACGATTGAGCCGTCCGAGTCCTGCGCCTGCGCTGCTGAAATTCTTGTGGTTTTGGCCAACTTGCATAGTCGTGTTCTTATGGTTTTGCATATTTAGCGAAATTTTTCCATCCAAAGTGAACCAATGGTGAGCGGATACCCAATGCGGAAATTTACATTTTTCAGTGCTTCCTTGATCAACTAAAAAATCATGAAAAAGCACTGCATTAAAAAAACTTTTTGAAAATTAGTTTGATTAAAAATAGACTAAATTAAAATTGCTTTTAACTGTTTTCACAAAAAAAAATTAAATTTTTTGGCTAAAAGTTTTCATTTTAAAAGTAACATTTTTAAAAGTTTAAAAAGAATTGTTTTACATATTTGATGAAACATTTCACATTACGTAAAAGGATGCACACTGTATTAGCCAATACACAAACACAATATTGAAATGTTTTGATTTTGTAAATCATTACGTTTAATGAGTGTAAGGGCCCTGGCCCCTTCGGTGGCTGACTGGACTCCCTGACAAGTGGCGTCTCCAGACTGAGCCACCTTGTATCGAATGGTGGTTCCGTGTCCGGCAGCATCGTGCTCCTTGATTTTCTTCCAAATGAAGCATCGATACTTTTCTTCGAAATTTGAATTTCCCAAGGGCCCCTCCAGTTTGCCGAGCAAGTAGTGATTGGACCCTTCCCGCCACTGTGCCAAGCATTCCAGCTCCTCCACTGTTCCAGCACAAGTATCAAAAGTTGAGACATAAATCAGCGGAAAGTGTCACTCTAATTCCACACTGTCTCCCCTTTGCCAAATTATGACAAATGCTGGCCCGAACTCTCCTCATATTTCATGGCACTTAATTACAAATACGCCCACTAATGGCCAAATTTTAGCACCAATTTCTAATCCGGACCCTGTGCTCACCAGCCATTTCCTCGAGCATTAATGACTCGGAAAACAGGAAATTAATCGGGAATGGGCGTTGGGTTTCAAAATATCTGATTTCAAATTACCAGAACCGCAATCATCATCACTCAAAGAAAAATTCTAGTAGAACGATTTTTTTTTGTTCTAAAAATCAAAACGAACCTCTGCTCTCCGTTTTTTCAACGTTTGGACACGCCTGGAAGCGGAGAAGAAGACGCGAGTGGTCGGTGCAGGCGTCGACGCGGGAAACAGGCTCCCTGCATTCGCCGTGTCCTCGATTGTAGGTCAAGTTGAAGGGAGCACCCCTGAAAACAGTTTTTTTTTAATTAAAAAAAAAACGTTTAAGTTTTTAAAAATTAACTAAAATAGCTTTCCTCGTCAGTTTTCTTAACATGAAAACAGTTTCTAACAGGTCTTTTGGCTTAAATTTGAATTTGTAATGGTTTTTAGTTTTTTATTTCTATTTTTCATGTTTTGTTTTTGAGAAAAATTAGAAATTTCGAAAACGTTTCGTACCGAAACGGACATTCTTCTGCTTCTGCGTCAAGTCGGAACAGGGAAAATAGTTGAGCGTCTCCGTTGATGGAACTGCACAGATTTTCAAGCGAATCTTTCTCAGGTTCACAGTCGGGACCTGCGTAGAAGAATATATGAAATATTTTGCATAAAATAATGTTTTTTTTTAATTCTTGATGCATTTTGCTAAATTTCTGCTTCAAATTTATTGTCTGCTTACTTTCTTTATACTGTAGAACGTTACGATGCCTCTCGTTAATTACTAAACATTTGTGGCAGTTGAGCGTCCTGCAAATATAAACGAACCAATTACATTAATAAGGGCCTATAAATAATTCTTCCCAAAACGTAAAATTTGTGGAATGTTTACCAATGCGCTTTGCAAATGTGACTAACAATTATTCTAATTGTGAGGGGAGTCCTATAGTAAGTGCCATTTATAAACCAAAATAATTGCAAGTTTGCAATAGTAATTGAGAGCTTGTAATTATGAAATTGTAATAATTGTATCTCACAACTAGATTTTATTTTATTGCACAACAGTATTTTGATTTTTGAAGATTTGTTTTTGTTTTTTAGTTTGAATAAAACTTTTCCACGAGTAATGTGCTTCGTCGGAAGATCTCCATTTGCCTTCATGGGACAATTCATCTGTGTCATTACATGTCATTTGCTTTGGCTGTGTCGGTAACTTTGATTTATTTTAGTCATGCTTTATTTCTTCTTTTTCTTCTTTTTTGCAGCTTTCGGTTGTTCAGTCGCGTTTTTTGCATCAGAGATTTCGCTGGGTTCGTTCACGTCTGAACCGTAGCCGTTCGTCTTTTGAGTATCATCTTTTTCTGCCGGTTGATGTCCATCATGAGGCAATTCGTTTACTGGCGAAATTATTTCAGCCTCCGGAGGTTCATTTTTCGAAGAATTGTCGTCATGGATTTGTTCATTTTGTTCATCGGGAGTTGCTGCTCTTTCTGAACCAATTTGTTCATTTTGTTCTTTGGCCTCCGGAGATTCTTCAGTTTGTTCTGTTTGCGCTTGTTCAGTAGGAGCTTCTTCATGTTGCTCATTTGTTTGCGCATGTGCAGCAGGAGATTCTTCATGTTGCTCATCTGTTTCCCCATGTGCAGCAGGAGATTCTTCATGTTGCTCATCTGTTTGCGCATGTGCAGCAGGAGATTCTTCATGTTGCTCATCTGTTTCCCCATGTGCAGCAGGAGATTCTTCACGTTTTTCTTCAGTTCCTGGATCTTCAGCAGGGGATTCTACAGTTTGCGCAATTTCAGCAGGAGAATCTTCATGTTGATCTTCAGTTTGTGTAGCTATAGACACAGATTCTTTCCCGGTTTCCGGATGCTCTTCAGGTGGTACTTCATTTTGTTCTTCTGTTTGCGCATGATCAACAAGAATTTCTTCCTGTTGTACAGTTTCTGGATGTTCTGAAGATTCTTCATGTTGTTCAGTTTGCGCATGTTCAGAGTCTTCCTGTTCGTCTAATTTTTCAGCAGCAATTTCTTCGTCAGTTTCTGCAGCGTTTAGTTCTTTGGGCTCTTCATTTTCCGTGGATTCTTCTTGACTTTGTTCTTGAGGCTCTTCGTTTTCAATCTTTTCCTGTTCATCTGCAGGAATAGCGCTCACTAAACTTGCTGCACAAATTGCAGCTTCGCAGCCCGCGTTTGCATTAGCTTCGATTTCAATGTCCGTTTCAGTTTCAGCGTCAATGACCTCTCCATTGACTTGTTTTTCGTCCTCTTTGCTCGCGAACGGTTTCGTTCCAATCAGGATTTTGAGACGCGTGTCCACCGTGTCCAAAAAGGTTTGTCCCTCCAAAGTAATCTATTACCATAAATTATGTCAATCCTGAATCACGATCAATTTCCGTCAAATCTAAAATGCGAATTTCTCTTGTCACGCTGCGTCATACCACTAAATAATATTCAACTTCAATTGCGCGGCAGCCCCCCAATCCCGTCGGAGGGATGACTTCCGGAACCGTAAACTCTGCGTCCTTGTTAAGAGAGCCCTTGGCAGGAACACAGTCGTCGAAGGCTTCCGTTTTTACTGTAACGAATACCGGCTTCCTTATAATTTGACCAGGTAGATTGAAAATAACATTAATCTCCTGTTGAAATTAAAAAAAAAATGACAAAAGTTAATTTTAGAAAATAGGAGATTTTCAAAAAAGTTTGTTTTAGAAACTTTACCTGAACTAAGCTGATTTTGATTTGTCGCAAGTCCTTGTCACTCTCATTTGCAATTCCAAGTGAAAATGGAAACTTTTCACCAACAGTAAATCCCGTTTTGCAAAGTTTCAAATCCACTCCGTAGGGACTGTCCCAAAATTGTCGATTAGCGATGAATCTGAAGTCACCCAAACTGTCACGGTTCACTTCAATTTTTTGATTGAAACGCTCTCCCCAATGATTCAAGTCCAAAATTCCTTCAACTTTAAAGGGGGCCCTTAGTTTCCCGCTAAGGGTCCAAGGCCTCTTGATTTCCAATTCTGCAAAGTATTCAACACGACCCCATAGCTCGGTAAAGGAACTTGGGATTTTGAGCGGAAGTTCTTGGCTGAATGGAATTGTGTGGTCAGGATCTACAGTTTGTCCTGAATTTTCAAAAAAAAAAACAATAAGAAAAAGAAACGTGATCAAATAATTTTAGGAAAGTCAAATGTTGTTCTGTTCGAAATTTTAAAAATTTGTCTTTCAACATTCCCTTACCAGTTGAAATGAGATATATTTCTTCATTCAAATACGGTTCATTTTCAATATAGGTTTTGGAGTATTTTTGATTTGGGACAGTCTTTGGCTCAGTAAATTGATTCCGACATCTTCCGATAATTCTTAATTTCAAGCCTATTTTAAAAAGAAGAAAATTTAAATTTAAAACAAGAAATTTCATGAAGAGATGTTACTGTTTACTTACTTGAAACTTTTGAGGGTTTCTTGAAACGAAATAGAATTGAGCCGGTGAGCGTTTCACCGGGATGGTAAACGGGTTGATCAAAAACGATTTCTACGCACGGTGGCATTTTGCATAGTAAGAAAATACGTATTTTTTTTTAATTGTGGGTTAATTAAGTAGGACACTTAACTTAGTTAAGTTAGCTAACTGGGCAAAGGTTGGGTTTTAAATGGGACAAGTGGTGATTTCGCTTGTGCCTGAAATGTGTGGATCTTCCAGACATGTTGCTGTTGATCTGTGACCTCGTCACTCAAGGTCACTCTGCAATTGATGCAAATATTGTGGACACCACAAGAGCCCAATAGGAGACTCGTGGCACAATGGTTTAGCATGCGGAGAGTAGGAAATTTATGACGCAAATTAATCAACCAGAAAGAAGTGCTGAAAAAATTGTCTTCTTTCTGAAACCCTTCATACATTAGCCAAATCACTAGATTACGATGCAAATTGCAGATACAAATCTATTAGGATCTTTTTAGTGGCGCATCTTCTTCGAGAGCATTACAATTTCTTAGAAATCATTCTGTAATTTTAATAAATATTTTAATTTTTAGCAAATGGTTTGAATATTCGAGTATTTCCTTATATGAGTATTCGAAATTTCTATAAGATTGAGGACAATTTTGAACAATTTAGAATATTACACACTTCTATAAAAACCTTAAGATAATTCTACTTAACATTTATCATTATTTCATAGCCGAAACTCCGCTGTGTATGCGAATTTTATTCGTAACCAAAAAAGCCCGTCCTAGGAGAGGAATTAAAGTTAAAATTCTGCTGTCCTAGAGCGGCTATTATTATTTAAAAAAAATTAAGTTGAGTAAAGTTGAATTGTGAGTAATATCTTGAACTACTTAATTTTTTTAGGGTGTATTCACATACAAATTTCTCGTTACTCCAGAAATGTCGCCCAGGAGCTACAAGAACTATTCGGTAATTCTCTGATGAGTGAAATTAGGTGAAAACGGCGTGAAATATGCCAACAGAACGTAATTAATTTCCTAAAAAAACAATTTTTATTTAGAAAAAAAAAACAGCACTATTTTGAAATGTTGGTTTGAACCAAAGGGTGAGTGAAATGTGTGGGATTGAAATGGGTTGGTTTGTGTGATTAGCATAAAAGTAATTACGAGGCTGGAGCATGTCAAAGTGAAGGCACGTAATGGAGTCATTAAGCAAGTCTAGAGATGTGGAATGCCACGGGTTAAGGGATGAAGGGATTTTGACATTGACATGTAACCCAGGCGAG
This sequence comes from Bilobella aurantiaca, assembly GCA_021029175.1. Taxonomy (NCBI): domain Eukaryota; kingdom Metazoa; phylum Arthropoda; class Collembola; order Poduromorpha; family Neanuridae; genus Bilobella; species Bilobella aurantiaca. Next base: position 3,517 of record VYYI01002860.1, on the reverse strand, counting down.
TTTCAATTACTGGGCTCAGTTGGAGATCCAAAACTCAATTTGACCTCTGACCCACCACCCACCCACTATCTGGCACAATTTACCCCAATCAAAACGCTCCATTTCAAGTAACGAAATTAATTGACAAAGTAAACTTAAGGGCGAAGGGACGAGAGCAAAACGATTATTTCCCCCGGCTCTCATCTGAATAAATCAAAAATATTTCAACGAGCTCAGAAACAACTCATTTCATGAAAATGCTCATAAACATCCCACCATAATTTCGTAATTTCATTAATTCCTTATTATTTTCAAAATTCCTTTGATAATTGGACAAGTGCCCTTTTCCAGAGAGTTTCAATCGATTCGCTCTCCAGTGCCGTTTTCTGAAATAGCGTTATGAGGAGGCGAATAGGTCTATGATGCGTTATTCGGGTGCTAATGGTTCACTACTCAAAGAAGGCTCTGTACTTCTCCAGAAATGAGAAAAAGTGCTGGATTTTTTGGCCGATTTGGGGCATTTTGCTTGACTGGATCCCCCGGGTTCGTTTTTGGCCTCGGCCGCTGCCCCAATTGGAATAATTTCCCTGGACTCAAGTGTTTGTACTTGGAAAGCAGTCAGTTGTTAATGACTCAATTTATTTGAGGGTCCATTCTCTGGACCAATGACTCACGCTCGAGGCTGGAGGGCCCAAAGGAAGCGGATGTGATCATTCCCTTCCTTCCAGGCCCTCCAGTCCCAAATCGCTGCTGGATTAAACCTCTCTCCAGCCCCACATAACACACTTCTTCCAAAAATGAGGCATTAGAAAGTGGGAGGAAAGGCAGGGAGCACAAGATTCATTTCATGAATAATTGAATAGCTACAATCCTTTTCGAGAACTTCGGGAAAAAACGCTTTTCAATCTCCGCAGCAGTCTGTCAAGTACTTTTCAAACCTTCCTCCTCCAAAATGCTGCCTGCGAAGAACAAGCGCACAAATCAAGATTGAGCGGCTTCAGTCTTCCTTGAGCAGTTTGTTCGCATTTTGTTTTTGGGAATGATTGAAGGAAAGGCTGAATTTCGAATGAGACCTTTGCTTTTCTAAAAGTTTTCTAAAAAGGCTGCTGGGGCCCTGATTGCCTAATTTATCAACTTCTGCTCTCCTTCCGCAATTAAGGAAGACTTTCTCCCTGGGAACCTAATGACTGCGACAACTTACTCCCGAGCAGACACGCCCAAACACTCAATTCTTAAACAACGCAGCGCAACGCTTGAGCACGCTCAAGCAAACAATGGACAAACCAATTCCACAAACTATTTTTTCTTCATTTTCTATTGTTTTCCAAAACGTACTTGTCGTAGAAGAGGAATTGGTCTTCGTTCCTCTCGAGGCATATCCCTTTGGTTGCGATTGATTTATCATCAATGGCCACCGCCTGCAAATTCAGCCCTGATTGGAACCAACGCCCATGCCATTCCGCATCGAGAGAGCATCCGCTGCCTGAAAACAGAAAAAGACCAAAAATGTAAGCCAATTGTTTGAATCTACGTTGAATGTATGTGAATTTTGAGAATTTTAAGTTTTTAAGTGAATTTAGTTTTTTAAACATTTTGTATTAGTTTTCTTGAAAATTTAAAATTGCAAACAAAATCATTGGAAGTCATTTATATCGCCTTCCCCTGATAGGGTATTCCAGCATAGAACTTCACAAGCTCAATTTTCAAACTATGGAGGGATAATAGACGCAAAATCCAAATTTCTCAATTTGGAAAACAGGGTCTCTCATATTGAGAACTCGCAAAATTGTGTTAATTTAATTTACTGTATTTCTTAAAATTGTTGAATAGTTCCCATTCTATGGTTGTAAAGTAAAGAGCAGAATATTGTTAACAAATGTTTCGGTAACACCAACTTTATTACAAGTTGGTGTCATTAAGTGACTACAAAATAACATAATTATGATATTAAGGGCTTATTTAAATGAGCAAAATTTTATTTTAAATTACACTTGCAGCTAAAACTAGACAAAAAAGGCCTCTTTTCACCAAACTTTTTTAACGTTAAAAACACAGTTTTTTTCATGGTGAAAGCGAAGAGTCATCGCGGTATTTACGCTCAGCATTACCATTTTTGTTGCCGGCTTTTGTTACCCTTTGATTATGCGCTTTGTCTACGCGACTTTTATGCGACTTTAATTTCTCGTTTTTACGACATTTCTGGTTAATTTTCTCCTCCTTCATATGGCTTCATAAAAGTTCGTAAGTCGAGTGTGTAGCAAGTTTTTACTGCTTTTTTCCCTTCTGAAAAAGTTGGGTTCATCCCTATTCTCGAGTCTACTGACCTCCTTGGCCTGACAAATTGGTTAACTTTACATAATTTGACACCATAATTTTCCAGTAACTTTGGGGCTACACAATTTGAATTTGAATTGAAGCGCTGCTGGAGCCGCTCCACCGTGGCCGGTAGGCGGCGTAGCCAAGAACGTAGGGCAGAACGGAAGTGAAAGCGAAGGAGAAAGTTCCACTCTGGTAATGTGCATCGTGTTTTGGTTATTTTCTGTTCGGAATGCTGAAGTTAAGGAAGCGGAAATGTCATCAATATCTGTCATCAACATCTGCCTTCTCACCAAAACGCTTTCCGCTTCCGAAAGTCAACTTGCTTCCAGGACCCTTCTCCAGGCACAGCAACCACTACGTGCAGTTTGAAATTTTTATGCCTCCTGTCCATGTACACGTCTGTCTTAGGGCTTGGTGGGTCTCCATGAAAAAATCCCCGCAAACTTTTGAATTCACTCTCGAAATAACGTCCGAAGATAGTCACTGAGTGCCTCAAAAGGACGACGCTTCTCGATGGAATTTCATGTGACAAGCGACAGTCGTCTCCTTGAGGACACTTGGCACATGTCAACCTACTTTCTCCGCAAAATGATGAGGGACAATTCAAAATGAGTTTTATATCCACTCCATTTTCAAAAAAACTCGCGTGTCACCAGAATCTTAGACAGCCTCCGATGAAGGGCCCCGCATCACTATTCAGCGCCCTTAATTCCAAGTACCGGATCGACCAAAATGTAAAGGGATCCAGCAGCCTTAATTCTCAAGTGCCGGATTCCCCCAAAATGTTAAAGGAGATCCAGTGGAGGTGAAAGTTAAAGAAAGTTATCACTCGGGGACTTGGAAAATGGTATCGATTTTCTTGAAAGGAACGGGAAAGTGTCATGAAGAAAGGCTTTGCTGGGGGCCCTTAGGCACCATCCTTCACCATGCCTAATTTCCCTAATCAAATTTCCCTCATCAGGTTCAAGTGACATTGAAAAGGAAGTGTAAAGGGGGGAGGGGTGGGGAGATGCGGGCTGAAGTGTCGCCGTCAAAATTCACGCAATTTAAAGTGAAATAAAAAACTTATAAATTTTTTGGAAGTCAGAGAAAGGGCTTATGAGCCTTAAGTTCCCCCTTCCAAAAGTCCCTAAATCCCTTGAAATGACTCCAGGAGCAGATAAACTTTCACTTTCCAAAACTTTTCAAATTGAATTCTCCACATAATTTGTCTCAAGGC
>VYYI01002859.1:0-13643 GCA_021029175.1 Bilobella aurantiaca | reverse complement strand
GCATAGGCTGGACCCCCCTGCAGAAATCTTGAGGCTCAACCAGGAGCCGTTAATTACTTATTTGCATGTGCACACACACACACACACACGGAAATCCGCGACGACCACAGTCATAATAATCAAGTGGAGCCGGAAGATTTATCGTTGGCTCGAGGGTCCGTCGCCGTCGTCCTATGCGCAACTCCCTCTCTCAAGTCCAAAATAATTATGGTGGAGAGGCGGGAAGGGTAAGTTGGAGATCCGGGCTGCATTCATATTTAATCCGCCCTTTTAATCGCCATGATTACTCCACTTCCAGCCAGCCACATAGTTACGTTTCGGATGATGCCATGGAGTGAGCTATATGGATTCTTCATATGAATCCCATTATTCTAACGATGGCAGAGAGTTCCCTGCGGAGAGGCTCAACAGGGCCGAGTGAGAGCACGGCTACTACGAGTTATAACAACTCGGCCACTCACATGTTTTGGTGATGCCAACGCCACGTAGTTGTTTCCAACGGAGACGATCGGGCCAATTAGGTGAAAGTCAGGGACTACACCTCAGGCTATTATCAGCTGGCAAACACTCGCGTACATAGAGTCTTGAAGGAGTTGTGGCTACATTTTTTAAGTTCCCGACCTAATGTTTCCACCGTTCATTCTAGACACTATACAGTCGGGAATGAAGCCGTACATTTGGAAATTATCAACGGTTTACACTGGCCCAGTCGGATCCACAGGTGAGGTCAGAGTTTTTTCTCTCTCTAGCGGATGGACTTGGAAAGGGTGACTCTGCCGGGGCCGGCTAATGAAGAATTCAACTGAATCAAGTTTTTGGGATGTGGTGAAACGGTCGTGGTGCTGGGGTTAGAAGAATAGGAAAAAAAATAGTGAGGGGGTCGCAATGTGTGTCTGAGTGAGAAGACGGAGATGGAGAGACGTATATACATGGCGCGAAGTAGCGTCGGAGCGGAAGGGGGGAACATAAGGAGCGGGAAAGGAGTCTGCTCGTTCCCTTGGATTGGATGACATTTTTAGCTCAGCACAGTGAGAGTGGGATAGAGTTAACCTATAGAAATCTTGCACTTTGTGCCAACCCCAGAGATTTATGAGACTTTATCGATTGTGTTACACCAGGAGGAGAAAAAATAATCATTCTTTCCACCTCCATTCACTCAGATAAGGTCATGACGGAGATATCAATAATCGTCTACCAGCCCGGCCAAGTCAACCGCGTATTCCCGCCGCCGCCACCACCGCCGCTGCTGCTGCTGCTGCTGCTGCTGCCACACCACACACCAGAGCATACCACAGGGCCACCACTACCACCATCATCACTGCTGCTGCTGCTGCTGCTACCACCACGGCCGTCTTCTTCATCCACCTCCCTCTCGCGCTCCAGTATAGAAAAAAAGGGGAGAAGGAGCCGTTTGGAAGGAAACCCTAAGTCGTCTTAATCATCCTCCAATTCTCAATTCAATGCACAATCTTTTCAACTTGATTTCATATTTCATCCGCGTCTCCCTGGGAACGGCTCGCTCCCAGTGAGGGGAAAGCATGGCATGTCTATATGCGTATACATACGTACAGGTTATTCCATTGGCTGGCAGCCTACGGTAATCTACGGCTCCGTATACACACTACCTTTCAAGTAGCGACCTTCATTTCCGTGACTCAGCCTTCCCGCCGTCAAGTCCATCCAGCCATATATTTCCATGGGAAACCCACACTATTGGAACAGCCGCCATTTTCCCTTGTATGATTCACCATATCTTCCACATTCCCAAATAATGTCTCGATTCGTACATTGGGTTGTCAATCTCAAGGGCAAAAGAGAGAGAGAGAGACACACAGGGAGAGATCCCGAATTGGCGCGAAAATAAAAACATTTTCTCAACTGTCCAAGGTTTTTTTTTGTTATTAAGCCGGTCATCAAAGGAGTAATCGATGAGTGGGATTGACAAACGTTGGAAACGCACGACCAAATTTCCACGTCAGCTTTAAAGGGGAAAAAATTATTGCAAAATTCAAGTCCATTCTGCAGTATCGACAACAACACTGCAGCGTTTGCTGCGATACTGAGAGTCAACTTTTCCTACAGGACTACATTGGTGCGGACCGTCCGTGAGGAGATCCTTCAATGTCCACCCAAAATTTGTACTTGTTGGCGGGGTTGGGAACTGTAAAAAACGTCATTAGCGCCTGCTCATAGCATTAATCACTGATTTTTTTTACTGCGCGGCAAGTGGAACAGTCCAAAACGGACGGTGATCGGTACGGTTTTTTATGTGATGCCTTCGAGCTGAATTTTTTGCTGGGTTCATTTTGGCCCGCAGAATGGTCGTAATAGTATAAAAGGAAGGAGGAGAAGAAAACATGTGGAGAATGGCACACTTTCTTGGAGAAAGAATTGTCCAAATCCCAAGTTTGTACGAGAAGGTAGCGTGTGTGTGTGTGTGTATGTGTGTGTGTCGGTGTATGGTGGTGTTGGTGGCGGTGGTGTGCCAGCACATATTACAGGCTGACAAGACAGCTGAGACACAGCTTGAATCCAGCTCATCATCTGCCCTTATTTTTCTCACCACCACAATCGTCAACCTACACAATAGGTGAACACATATGTATTCACACATATGATGTACACATACGCGCATATGTTGCTGTAATACAGTCACACGTTGCAATGACACCTTGACTTAGCACACAAGCATACGGCAACACTTTTCAGTACTGCCCGCACATACAGGGACAGGCATTGTTTCCGCATACTGTATCAGTCTGTCCACAGGTATGGACATCCGTTAAAGCATACTGTACACACCCCTATGCGCAGGGACGAGCATAAGTTGAGTCAGGCTTTATAAACCCACCCGCGTGAAGGCATAGACATTTGTTGAGCCATACCGTGTAAGTCCGTACACAGGGAAACAGGTATGAGTTGACCCATCCGGTATAAGTCCGTCCACAGGTACAGACAACGGCTGAGTCAGGCCCATCTAACACATGTCCTCCGGACCAATTGCACTATCCCTTTGGATCCTACCCGTAAAAAATTAAGCTTGCAATCCGTCCTCACGTCTCCATCTATCAAAAACACGTCACTTCCTAAGTCCGCGACTTGATTGGCCCGGAATCCGTCATTCTGCAAACATTACCATCATCATCATCATCACCAACATGTCACTAAAGCGCCTCATCCCCATTATGCATAATTTCATACAGGTTGCACATAAATATAATTTTTCCGAACGAAACATCCCCTCTGAACACTTGCAACATGTAATACGCTCATATTTCTCCGTGTCTATCCATTACAATAGCCACGACCAGAAGCTGGAAAGACACATGAGCCGCGAGTGATAGGCGTACTATAGTACAGCCGTCTAACACTCTCGCCAAAAACTTGGCCCTTTCCGACGGGAAAATACATGATGTATCACATGTCGCTCTCTTTTGAGCCCCACTCTTCAGAGATCCTCTGGCGCAGAGATATTGATAAAATAATAAGGAGAGTCTACGAGGGCTGTCGGGGCTGGCACGCGGTCGGTATAGCATAGGAGCAGTAATAAGTACAGGGCGCAGCAGACGGGCTGGCCAGACTACAACAAATTCCCTTCAGGATTAATAATATTCCAAACACATTTATCTCTATAACGTGGTGGCAGAAGCTCTGGAGGATCCAAACCGTCTCAGCCTTCCACCACGTTCCCAAGTCCGTGCAGTTGTGATGCCACACACATGTATGCAGGCATACACTCATGCACACACTGGCACACACGCACACACACACACACACACACTACACACACACACACACACACACACACACACACTGGCTGAAACAATTTTCGAGCACGAGCGCGCCGCCGGGACGGGAAAAGGCGGTGGAGGAAGAGGAACAGGAGAAGGAGGAGGATTTCATTTTCAATTATCATTTTCCCGGACATATGCACTCACAGACAGACTGGCAGGGAACGTAATACATGGCTCCGAAAATCATATCGGACCAACACACACACACACACACACACACACACACATACGCAGCTTTTCCCAACACGTATACACGCACTGAGAATCATGTAATAAGGACCTAACCAGGCAGTGGAATACACAGGATTTTCCCGCCGTCTTCCCACTGTCTATACATACACACACATACACACTTTTCCCCCGGAACAACTTGATAAGTGCAGACTGGAAAACCTATACGGGCTCTACTCAGTTCACTTTTGCCATTCCTACCTTTCCGTAGTAAATTACATTGCAACCAATAGGATACTGAAGGCGAGAAATAAATCAAGGTCCCGAAAGTTTATTATTATGTTCCTCTGCCCACACTCACATTCCCCTCACACTCGTTGCCATAAACACACACAAACGGATGACAGCGCAAATACACACAAACACACACAATCACACTCGCAACAAGGCTCACACAAACATGAACATGAAAAACGAACCAAGTCAATATTACGCCCTGTTCAAATACGAATCTCGCTAATCCATTCGTATGACAATGGGGAGAAAAAGTATGTGTGTGTGTGTGTGTGTGTGGAAAAAAGCAATAATAAATTAATTTTCAAAGGGAAACGTCGTCCAAGTTGATGATGAAGCACCCTGGAAGGGATGACAGTTCACCACCAACCACCACCATTACAGCCGTCACAACCTGCTGAAGGGAAGTTTGAGTCAGGATGACCCTCCGAACCAGCCCTCCCGCCCGCCCTAATAAAGACGATCTCAAGCTGAGTGAGTGAGAGTGAGTGCTATATGGAGTGACCATATATATATATATAGGGATCGGGATGAGGGAATGGGCAATCCATTGTCTGAGCCCGGCCGCAAGGATAAAAATGGAGAAATCAAATCAAATCCGGCCCAGAAGACAAAGTCAAGCTGTTATAGGCCCGACCGGAAGCCGGAGCTCTGTATGGGACCGGAAAGGATGCCGGTGGGGATGGGGAGAGTTCTACAAGGGGGAAATGTTCAAGGGACAGCCTGAGGATTTTAACATGTGATAAGAGAAGCGCATCTGGCGCCCTGGAAAGTTACCATAATATCCTCCGACATCATGCCGACTTTTCCCTCAATCTTATCACGGCCACAACTATACAATTTCATTCTCGAGCCCTCACACACTTGCCCACCGCCACCGCCGCCGCCGCCATCACCAGTACACCGACAGCCGCACGGCACAAGATTTCCACAAATGTGGGAAACTTCGTCTTTTCCCCCTCGCACACACACACACACACACACACACACAATCATGGAAGCTCACCACACAATCACGCACACTTACTTCCTCGCTTCGCCATCTTATTAAAAGTTTCTTTCATCCCAATAACTTTTTCCAATCATGCGAATTTAAATCCCTTCAATTCCCGCCAACTGACAGCGGATGAGAAAATTGAGCCGGAAAGTATATACAGTCTCCTCCCCCAACGCACGTGCCACACTTACCCCCATAATAACTCCCGCGCCAAATAGTTTAAATTAAGTGGCTATTATTATTAGTGCAAATGAGCTGGTTGACAGGGTGGGTGGGTGTGTTGTGATAGAGCATATAACAAGTTGGACTTGGTGGTAGTTGCAGTTGAAACATGTGAGGCTATGACCGTGTTATTTGTACACTTCCCAACGAGCCGCTTCACCCACAGGGGCTCATCACATCCAGCGTGGGCTAGGTCGAACTCGAGTATTATGGCGCAATAAAAATAACAATTTATTAGGATATATGGGGCCGTTTAGCCCGCTAACGGCTTCCGTGGTCTTCCCCAACGAACGAACCAAGGAACCAGCCAGCCCCTGCACGGCACACTCCAACAAGTTCACATCGCCACCACAGCATCATCTCGGCACATGGGAAGGCCTGGCCTTGCTTGAGCCTATATAGCCGAATGAATACGGGTGGGACTGACTGACTCTGTGTGGAGCGGAGAGCAGGCATGTCCCCCGCACATTCCAAGTGCATACGTGTCACATAAAATGTGTAAACATTTTCATTTCAACCTTTTTATCACCCAACTGGGGGAGTGTTATGGCTTGTAAAGGGCCTCATAATCAAGTCAAGAGTCACTACATATAACTTACCGTGGCGAAGCATCTCATCGTCGCACGCAGTGCTGGGGGATTGACCCAGAAGACGTCAAATCCTTCCCTTGTTTGTTTCCCTCCACTCTTTTGCCTCCGTCTTGGCTACGACCGGGCAGCGGGTGAGGGAGATTAGCCGTAATGGTCGTGGGGTCATTTTCCACGGAGAATTAGCCCGAGTTCGAGCCAAGTGAATGCAGATATGTAGGTGCAGGCATTTTGCTTTGGTTGTGGCACGGAAGTCACTCCCGAGCTTGCGTGCTCCACTCCTCCGCAAACTCGAGAATCGTTCCGAGTTGAGCTAGAAAACTGCATTAATAACAGCCGCTGCCAGGACTGCCACCGGTGCTCGTGGGACGGACGGAAGGGTAGAAAGTTGGCTCACACACTCAGGCGGGCATGCCCAGGCCTGTCTGTATAATTCCAACGAGGCAAATCATCTTGCACATGCAATCCATGAGATTAGCCCCATGTTTTTCCCTCAGAGTTTCGTACTGCACGATGTGGATGATGTACCATTGGCTCCGACCGTAGTGTGTAGCTGGCGAGGTGCAGTACGTCAGTTAGGGGACGTGAGAGGGCTGTGAGAAGAGTATATAATTTAAACGCAATCAAATTCTCATTAAAGGCTAGCCCATCACGTGAGGTTAAGCGGACGCACACAGCGGAGGTGAGCAGACATGTGAGCATATGAGCCTCATCATTGGCTCTCACTTGAGCGACTAACAAAGTACGTAAGGAAATGCTCATTTTTTACCTTGACTCCTTCGCCCGTCCGCTGTGTCTTACGATCACGAGGATGATGACGGCCACCACCACCACCACCACCGCCGCCACAACCGTGGGCAGAGGAGCTCAAGCTGAACAAATCAGACGGGAAAAGAAGGAGAGGAGCACAGTCTATGAGGTACATACGGACTTACCTTCATTGTCTTCCAAGGGCTCATCATACATGTTGTTGGGAAAAGGGCGACGGATGAGTTGCATGTTGTCGGGGCCGACCATGAAAAATCACAGTTTTGACATGACAGTTTCTCTGCCCACACCCAGCAGCTTCCCCTCCCTTCTGAGACGGTGGACCAAATCCTCTATTTTTCTCGCTCCCTCTCTCCCATAGTCTATAATAATAACTCGAGCCCATTTCCGGTTGTCTATAAGGCTAGAAGGGGAAAAATTGAGTCCCTATACGATGATGATAGTCCTTTTTTGGAAGTCGGTTATGGCGGGTGCATGCGTGTGGAGCTGAATAGGGGAGCTCCGCTCGCTCCTCCAGAGGAGACTTGTGGGTGTGGGTTCCAGCAGGTGAAAAATTAGGCGTCATCCCCCGTAAAATCTGCACAGAATCTTTTGAAGAATGGCTCCCTAATGTGGTGGTGGGGGAGTGGAAAGGTTTCTATTTCACATTTCCCGCTTATCCGTATGGAATTCGGAGGCGAGCGGGAGTGTGTACGCGTGTGAGGAAAAGGGAGACCAATTGAAAGGAAATCATATAATGGAATTCAATCCAATTTTATAGAATTGAATGGAGTCGAGTTTTGTGTGTGTGTGTGTGTGTGTGTGTGAGTGAGTGTCTATATGCATGTGTATGTGTGAGCACGCTTGTAATTTGGCGGGAAGAGTGGTACGCCTTTTCTTGCTATTGTTGTTGTTGCTGCTGCTGTTGCGGATTCGGTATAACTTGCTTATTTCCTTCCCATAGTGGAGTGTTACGTGTGTGCGGGTTGTATTTGTGTGTGTATGTGTGTGTGTATTTGAGTGAGCCGGGGTGTGCAGGAAGCGAGAAGAGCGAGACTTTTTAGTCCTAAGGTTTTTCCCAATGGTTGAACGGAACTGAAGCAGAGATGAAAAAAGATGCTGTATCCAATCGAATTAGTTTTTCGGGGACACAAAAAGTGTATTACGGATAAAATATACGCAGAGGCAATAACTCAAATGTCTATCTGTCAGGAACATAATGCTTCTAATCTATCTCGCAACCATCTCGCTCCCTCTCGGATCTTTCCCATTTGATATCAAATAGAAAACTTTGCTTTGTACCATGAACTACTCCTCCATGGTAGGCATACGCAGACACACACACACACACATTTTGAGGCATACACATAAGGGCTCATAGGACCCAAAACTCTTATACCCAAGGCACTCTCATTTTACCTTGTAGCAACAGAGAGTAGTGCTACCACTTTGCCAAAGTCCTATTGTATGTATGCCCGGCTCCCAGTTTTTTAACACTAAGAGTTACTCTCCCCAGCCGAAACTATTAATATCAGAATTATTCTTTCTCCCGTACATATGCAAGCGGGCTTGGGAAGGAACTCTTTCCTCTCCCGTTGTTTACGTTGCTAATTTCTCGTAAAAAATGGCCCGTCATACATCTCCCATCTCCAACCAGTCATAACTGCGCACACCGAATCTGTCACATTCACACAAATCCACACACATTACTGAGCGTACACACATGATACAGACGGTAATGCAAGCAAACTTACATGTAGAATATATGCGCACATCCAGGCACATACGAAACGCGTGCACACATTCAGGAGCATTTTAGGGCATACAAACCCACGGGGTCAAACGTGAAAAACATGCAGACAATTGAAATGCATGTATGGGAGCACCTGTGAAATACAGAGACACACGGGAAACGCAAATGCTCACATAAAGGCACGCATGAAATGCATGCACACACATGCAGGTACACATCAAATACGTTCACACACAGAGTTGACATGCACGTATAAAATCCATTCAAAAAAAAAACACAGGCAAACATGACGCACACAAGCATACGTTAATACACATGCTCCCACGGTACCCTGACATTTTACTTCCATGCACCCCTCGACATTCAGGATCAGACGCACATTTAAAGTATGAAAAAGTATTGGAAAGTGCATTGAATTTTTAAATTCAAATATTTCTTCCGTTCAAAACCCGGCTCCCCTCAAAAGCACGGATAGGAAGTGTGCGCGCGGAATTACGAGGGGTCGATCCGCTCCTGCCGCATGGCACGACTCACACAACACTGTGGGTCGAATTTGAAGGAGCTCTTACGATGTCAAGTTGAATGAGATGAAATCCCGGAAAGCTCAGTTGTGGAACAAGTTAAACTGAAACTCATAATGCATGCAAAGTATTGCCTGTCACTCCAAGGGCTCCTAAGCTTACAGCCTAATGCACGTCGGCCCCATGCACACATCTGTATATATGCACCATACATGCATATGTATACATAGTACTCCACCACCAAACCCCATGGACTCACTTCTCTGCGGCCGTTCCCAAATGGCAAAATCATACACTGTCGCTCACACACTGGGTCTCTGCGGCTGGGAGGAGCAGAAAGGGGTTTGAGCCCGAGCTCCGGGCCCGGAGCCTACCATCATGGTATTCCCGTGGAAAACACTGGAGCTATGGAGGGAGAATAGGCGACAGTAGTAGGAGGAGACATGAGCCACGGATGGAGGAATTCCGTGTACTTGACGTCTAATCCATACATGCCTAGCATCCGCCTGCCTAATCAAAATGAGCTAGCGAAAGAGGATATGTGTGTGTGTGTGTGTGTGCGACTCCATGCACGAACAACCGGCGGTTCACTTGGAAGTCATGGAGTGAGCTCGATCCGGTTTTATAATGCAATCCCAGTATCTCATCCTCCTCCACTCCTTCCTGCCACGGCTTTTCCGTCCACACAGATCACGTGTGTGCGTGGACGTGTGCGCGCGCGCGTGTGTGTGTGTGTGTGTGTGTGTGTGTGTGTCTGCATCTGAGTGCCGTACTCTCAAATGAAATTCTAACTTGTTCACCATTCCATTTCCCCACTGAATTAAAATGAAGCATTGGGTGTGAACCGACGTGATCATTCCAATGTGTCTTGTCATTAATTCCCAATGTGTGTGCGGTACAGTTGTACACGAGAGAAATTTTCCCCAGGATTTTTTGTCTCCGTCAAAATCCCACTCCAGTTGAAGCTGAAGCAATGCGTAATTACTATCCAAGCTTGATTTGACACGGTGACGTATGCTGCTGGAGCGAGCTTTGGAGTTTGGCACTACTGGATGGAGGGTGAATGGGAGGCTGGTGGTTGACTGACTATGTGAACCGTCCCTGCCACGACGGATGCCGGGATCCCGAATTCAGGGGAGCAGATGAGAGGACGCGGGTGTGCAGGGGAAGATGAAGCGGAAATGATGTTGGAATGCTGATTAGAATGCATCTGATGCCATTACCCCCTCCCCGAAGGGTTGTCAGTCTTTAATAAGCTCGGGGAATACAAACAACCTTGATTGCTATGTAAATCCGGGGGAGATTCCGGCCGCCACCGGAAAAAATACGGAGGGAAAAATCCTGGCGTTCTCTCCCCTCTTAAGAATTTATAATCTTGTACACTACAACTGCCCGGGATCACTCACCCGCTGCTCAGACCCTTCACACTCATTCTATTTGTCCGTAATGACCAGGAGGGGTCCATTGTAATTTTTCCGTGGCGGAAATTTGCAAAATTTCCGATTCATGTGTGCCTCTCACAAACACTCATTTCGAGCAAGATCGTAACCCAATCGGAATAGTCGTTGTTAGGCCACCATAGGAACCTCAATAGTAAGTCAAAACAGCAGTCTCGGTCATAAGCTACCATAGCATCTCGGTAGTAACCCATATGGGTGGACCTTAGGTACTAGGTAGTGAGTAACCTCCATTACATCCCAATGCCCACAGGCGAGTCCCGGAACCGTTTAAAATGGAATAACAATTAGAAAAGTTCTGAGCCGAATTCCAATTTCCTCAACTAACTCGGGCACCCTAATAGAATGCACATTTATTATGATTATTATTATTACGATCATCATCATCCCATATGTCTGTATACATTCCGTAACTTATCAAGTCGGAAGGGAGACGCTATCATGTAGTCAATATAATACGTGGAAACATGGGACTATAGCTGCCAAGAGCATGTGCAATGAGGGTAAAGAAGGTCTCGGTTCGGACAGTTGTTGATTTACGACCGTATTCCAATATTACACCTGACACCATTTACCCGACGCCGTGGAGCTCGTACTACCAGGTACCCATGAATGCTCCAGGGATACGGCATGTGTTTTGGATCATAAGGCAGAGTTGCTGCTACACTACCGTTTTTCCCGTAATTTTTTCCAATGGAAATCATGTAGGAAAAACCTAATTTCCACTGGATTGGATTGACCCTAACCGTATGTTTCATGGTGGTGTGCCTGTGTGTGTGTGTGTGTGTGTGTGTGTGTGTCTGTAGATCCCGTGTGTGTAAGCGTTTGTATTTGTGCGGTGTGCGTGTGTGTGTATGTCTGTAGCTCGTATGTGTGTAAACGTTCGTATGTGTGTGCGGTATGCGTGTGCATGTGTGCAGTGTGTAGTGGTTGTTTGTGTGAAGCATGTGAGGATGTTCCAGGGAAGGGGCCGTATATAT
Source organism: Bilobella aurantiaca (assembly GCA_021029175.1). Taxonomy (NCBI): domain Eukaryota; kingdom Metazoa; phylum Arthropoda; class Collembola; order Poduromorpha; family Neanuridae; genus Bilobella; species Bilobella aurantiaca. The sequence goes on along the minus strand of VYYI01002859.1, from coordinate 2,120 downwards.
GTGAGGGGATAAATCCGTATGTGGAAAATCTCAAAGAGAGGAATCCCACAAGGCTGAATATGGTGGAGAAGTTGATGTTCAAGTGTGGAACATGCAGGAGAAGAAGAAGAGTTTGGGGAGAGAAGGGACGGAAGATCGTGGTTGTGTGTGTGTGTGTGTGTGTCTGTGTGTGAGTGAAAAACGTGAGAGCCGAGGGGTGTTCCTTCATCTTGAGAATGGACAGAGCGAAACGGAGTCAAATGAGCTTTTCGTCTTCGTCTGCTCCTTCTTCTGAGAATTAAGAGGAAATGTTCCGTTGTCGAAAATGTCAGGCTCCTCATCCCTCTCTCCCTCTCTCACGAGAGAGAGAGAGAGAAAAAGGCTTTTTGAAATCCCACAACCTGGAGCTGGACAAGTTGAGATGGGGGGAAAAGAATAATTCTGAATTCTAAATGCAAACCTGCTGTAGTATGGTTAACAGGAAGATGTTTGTGTGTGTGTGTGTGTGTGTGTGTGTGTGCCTACGTGGGTACACTGGCACATGAACTGAACGGAATGTAAGATGGGTTTTCGGTCCGGTTTTGATGAACCGACCCACCCACTGTTTTAGCCAGTGGGCTCCCAGATCCTATCTCTCCGCTTGCTCTCACATCAAAGCTCATAGTCAATCTCCGGAGTTGGTACACACATGCACACACACACACACAGAGGCAAGTAAGATTACACACGCACGCATGCATGGGCAAGCAAGTGTGTACTAACACAGGGCACACAAGCTTTTACAAGCACACACACACAAGCATGGGCAAGCAAGATTGTACAGACACACACACACACACGTAGATCCAGCTGGTTCAAACTCGAACATTTTGATAAATACCATGTGTTCCCTCCCAAGTCACATGAGAATCTTGACGAGGGTCAAGGCACGTGACAAGAGATGAATCCAAAGAGACATTTGGACATTTTGGACTGATTTCCAAAAAGAATCCGGAGGAGGAAACCGCACCGATGGCTTCCAATAAAGGACTCCCCCAGCTGCTACTACTCCGCGCATATAACCTTCTCCATATCCTTACCAACGGCGCTGACTTCTTCATATGTATTAGTCCAATTTTATAATTGAATTCAACCACATATAGGCGCATACATATGAAGGAAGGATGATGCTGAATTTTTTTTTGACGGGGAGGCCTTGGATTTCTAAAGAATAGGAAACAAAGTTTCGCAGGCAAAGATTAACGAAGCTGAAGATTAGCTCTGGAGATACAGACAGGCAGGCACGGGCAGAGAGTTTTAGTTCACACATAGGGGAATTATAAGGGCTAGAGAGATCCCCATTCCTAGTTCTACTAGCAGTGGAGGAAAGCGGGAGAGTATACGGGAGTAGTACTATCACATGTATGTACATGTGAGTAGATTTATATGAAGAACGTCCCCTTTGAAAAGTCTGTCTAGTCCCAGGGCAAATAAATAACCCGGCCGGAGAGAGAGAGAGAGAGAGAAGTGTGCTGTGAAGGATTCGTGTCAAAGTGAAGCCTTTTCCTATTTCTTTTTCCAATGTTTCTACTTTCCGCATGTGTATATAGTCTGCATGTGTGTGTGTGTGTGTTCGAGTAGTGGATGAATGGCTCTCTTATGTACGCCCACATGAGCCTTATGTACATTCCTATCGCGTCTCCACCACTCACACACACACACGCAATCACACACACACACACACACACGTTTCCACATACGTAACGTTGTTGGACCAGAGTCCGGACTCACAGGCTGGCACTAGAGACGGCTACTTCAATTCCATCCATCCATTTTTCCTTTTCCCCAGCCTGTCCCGAAAAGTGATTACCAACTTAATGGAACCATGTAATCGATCTTACACCACACACACACATGCACACACACATACTGGCTCTCACACACAAAAACACACACACACACACACTGGGGCGCTCATATAGACACACACACAAAAACACACACACACACACACTGGGGCGCTCATATAGACACACACACAAAGACACAACCACACTCTGTCTATACCAACAGCCACTTCCCGAACATGTTCCAAAATTTCTCTCCCATTCTCTCCTCGAGATCCCAACAACTCCTTAGCCCGAGTTTGTTTTACAAATCAT